>RWGZ01001469.1:104396-143189 GCA_009725065.1 Utricularia reniformis
TGCTCCCCGTACACTCGTCTCCTTTCCTGGCCAAGAGTCAGATTGGCCTCCAACTGGTTCATCCTAGCCTCGCTTTGCTCCAACTTCCCGCTCATCTCCTTAAATTTTGATTCTATCAATTCTCCGATCTTTTGTAAAGTGTTGCTTTGCGCTTCGGTTGCTGCGGTATTTGCTTGCGGTTACGGAACACGATCAATATCATCCTCCGAGGCCACATTATTAACAGGTTCCGGGGTGGCATTGTTCCTTCGGGCTCTCCTTTGAGCCTCAACTTGCTCTAATTAGGCGACTAAAGTACGCCTTCGCTCTTCCAAATCCTCATCGGTTTCTGTCTGATCAGCAGATCTAGAGCGTGCAGGTGGCGGCAGGTGGGCGGTTTTACGGACCGCAACTCGGCCAACTCGTGCGAATTCATAACATTTGGACAGACATTCGCGTGATCGAGGATAAAAACTTGGTTCCCCCCGGGTAAAAACCCGCTCCTGGAGGGCCGAATAGTCACATTTTGAGCAGGGCGCTCCTCCAGAACTGACGACCGAGCCCCCGGTAATACAGCAAATTCATCATTAATTTGAGGAATAGGATCCGCCTCAAATTCTTCGTCAAAAGTATCTTCATTAGAATTCCGAGTAGTCATGATAAGTGAAATCCGAAATCAACAATAAAGCTCTCAATGGGATAAAAATCTCGAGTCCCCACGGACGGCGCCAAACTGATCTAGTCTAAAAATATTTTGGGTATTTATTTTTAGATCAGTCAATTTATAATTTACTCGAAATTAGATTGTTTGTGAGACACGAGCGATATACGAGGTTGGACCCACAATGTGTGGGCTTACGTCCTCGGGAGAGCAAAGCTCTACCTTGGTTTCCACTATAATATTCGAAGAATACAATTACAATGAGATGATAATGACGATTCGGGCGAAAAGGGCTCGAAAAACGATCAAATCTGCAGTCGCGTTCCACTGGACGCGAGTGAACAGTGCAGACAGACATGCTAGTCGCGACCAACGCGGTTGGGCGCGAGAGGACCACTGGTCGCGGGTGGTCTCTGGTCGCGACTGGTTGAACTAACCACTGGTCGCGACTGGTACTGTTTGGTCGCGGATAAAGGCTGGTCACGACTAGGTGAATCTAGTCACTGGTCGCGACTGGTGCTGTTTGGTCGCGGATAAAGGCTGGTCGACTAGGTGAATCTAGTTGCGGCTGGGAGGGTTTGGTCGCGAGTCTGGGGTCAGGTTTTTCCTTGGGAAGCGTGATAAAAGTCCGAATCCTTTCTCAATGCTTTGGGGCTCCTATTTATAGTGAAATTCAGCCCAAGAACCATTCACTTGAGCGCATAAGTCTAGTTCACTTCACTTAGCCCAAAATAATTAAATATTCCAAATTACAATATAATAAATACCATGTTGATGACGAAGCTTCGGGAACCACTTCGGACAAGATATTAGTCGGGAATACGATCAGAAATTTCTCGAGAACTTCGTATATTGGTCCTTTGCCTTTAGATAGCGAATACGCAGCCATATAACATCATTGCACCTGACCGGTGCACTCCCGGGTGAAAAATGACGAAAATACCCCTGGCCCCGTACGGGGCCGAAATGACCCAAACCATCTCAAAACACTTACAGAAGCCTTATATGGGGTCCAGCATGCCTGAATTACGAAAATACCCTCGAATACGCCTCGCGATAGACATATAAAAATACCAAAAATACCACATACCCACGTCGGACGAGCCCCCAGGTTAACAAAATTACATAAATAACCTCGGGCAATATAACATGTATCGTTTGAAAGTTCCAAGCTTGCGACTTTGGCGGTCTGTCTCTCTGCCATACTGATAGACGGCTGATAATGGATCATAGTCATTATTTTTTATTCATCTGAGAGTTCTAAAATCGTTGCTGACTTTGCATGACCGTCAGCACGGGTGTTTTCCTCTCTCGGGATATACGTGAGAACGAATGTCTTAACGTTTTTTACCACCTCTTTCAACTTATCCAAATACAGCCACATATGCTCGTCTTTGGTGATAAAGGTATCCGCAAATTGGTTCACCACTAACTTCGAATCGGAGTGAGCATGCAAACGAACAATCCCAATATCGACTACTAAGCTGATACCAAATATAAGGGCTTCGTACTCGGCGACGTTGTTAGTTGCACAGAAGCGCAATTTTACAGCATATTCATGCTCTTCGCCAGATTTTCTTTCCTTGAAATAAATGCCAATGCCGGCTTTTCCGGTAGAAACTGATCCATCCACAAATACATCCCAGTATTCCTCATTACCCAATTCTTCTGACCGGGTCATTTCTACTATGAAATCCACTAAAACCTGGGACTTTAAAGCTCGTCTCGAGATATATTCAATTTGGTATTGTCCCAACTCAATATTCCATTTAGCTAACGTGCCAGACGCATCAACTTTTGATAATGCACTCCTGATAGGTTGGTATGTAAATACAGCTATATGATGACCTTGAAAATAATGTCTTAATTTCCGGGAGGCGACTATCAGGGCTAAGACGAATTTCTCTAAATCTGTATAGCGAGATTCCGCACCTTGCAATTTCTTGCTAACATAATACACTGGCATGTGTTCTTTGTCGCTAAGTCTGACTAAGGCGGCACTCACTGCCTCTTTTGATACAGCTAAATATAAGCCTAGTGGCTCCCCAGGAGATGGGGGAGACATAAATGGTGGCTTACTCAGATAATCCTTCAGGCACTCGAAAGCCGTACTACATTCATCATCCCAATACAAGAGATTTGTTTTACGCAATACTCGGAAAAATGGCAAGCTTCTCTCTGCAGATCGTGAAATAAACCGATTTAGTGATGCTAAACGCCCCGTTAATCTTTGAACTTCTCGGATAGTGGTGGGGGCGTCATTTGTTGGATAGCTGTGATTTTATTAGGATTTATCTCGATTCCTCTTTCAGATACCATAAAACCAAGAAATTTCCCTCCTTTAACACAAAATGCACATTTAAGTGTGATATTACCCGGGTATATTCTCTTGTATTTATCCATACCCGGGGACTCGTCCGACGTGGTTACTGGTATTTTCGGTATTTTCATATTCGCTTCATCTCGCGATCTGCAGAGAGAAGTTTGCCGTTTTTTAAGGTTTTGCGTAAGACGAATCTTTTGTATTGGGACGACGAATGTAGCAGGGCTTTTGAGAGTTTAAAAGACTATCTGAGTAAACCTCCGTTTATGTCTCCTCCATCTCCGGGAGAACCGTTGGGTTTATAATTGTCAGTGACAAAAGAGGCAGTGAGCGCCGCGTTGGTCAGACTTAGCGACAAAGAGCACAGACCGATATATTATGTGAGCAGGAAATTGCAGGGAGCGGAGTCCCGATATACTGATTTAGAGAAGTTCGTATTAGCCCTGATTGTCGCCTCAAGGAAATTGAGGCACTATTTCAAGGACATCACATTGCAGTCTTGACAGATCAGCCTATCCGAAGCGTGTTATCAAAGATTGATGCCTCTGGTAGGCTAGCGAAGTCGAATATCGAATTGGGCCAGTATCAGATAGAGTATATCTCCAGGCGAGCATTAAAGGCCCAAGTATTAGTGGATTTCATAGTAGAGATGACTTGGTCGGAGGAATTGGGTATTCTGGAGTATTGGGACGCCTTTGTCGATTGATCGGTATCTGCCGGGCGAGCCGGTATTGGTGTTTATTTTAAAGAAAGGAAATCTGGTGAAGAACATGAGTATGCTGTAAAGTTGCGCTTCCCTGCAACTAACAACGTCGCCGAGTATGAAGCCTTGATATTTGGTATTAACTTGGCAGTGGAAATTAGAATCGTTCGTTTGCATGCTCATTCTGATTCGCAGTTAGTGGTGAACCAGTTTGCAGATACTTACTCCACCAAGGGGAACCATTTGTGCAGGTATTTAGAAAAGATCTAAGAGGCGGCTAAGAATCTTAAGATATTTACGCTCACGTATATCCCAAGGGAGAAAAACACGCGTGCAGACGGTCTTGCAAAGGCGGCGACGATTTTAGAACTCTCGGATGAGTCAAGGATAACAACAATGATCCACTACCAGCCCTCTGTCAGTCCATTGGAGAAACAGACTGCCGAGGTGGCTAATTTGGAACTTTCGAATGAGACATGGTTTCTATTGGAATGCCGTAACCGACGAGCCATCATGGAAGGATGCTATTGTGAATTATCTAATCAAGAGAGAATTGCCTACCGATGAAGGCGAGGCACGAAGAACTATGCAAAGAGCTACAAATTTTGTCTATGTAGATGATAAGCTGTATAAGAAGAATTTCGGAGGCCCATATATTCGATGTTTGTCCCCAGTACAGGCAAAGGTCGTTATAGAAGAAGTTCACGTTGGGGACTGTGGTGATCATTCAGCAGGTCGATACTTAGCAAATAAGGTTAAAAGGGCTGGTTATTTTTGGCCAACACTAGTGAAAGATTGTGTGAATTTTGTTCGGGCTTGTTCTGCATGGCAGTTCCACTCGAACGTGCATCATGTACCAAGAGCCAGCATGAAACCTTTACCAACAACATGTCCTTTCGATATGTGGGGCATCGATATTTTAGGACCGTTTCCGAAGGCTCCTATCCAAAAGAAGTTTTGCATCGTGGCCGTGGAGCATTTCTCTAAGTGGATAGAGGTTGAAGCTGTATCACGCGTTCAGGAACAGGAGGATATCAGTTTCCTTTGGAGGTACATTGTGTGCCGATTCGGAATTCCCAGGATTCTGGTGTCGGATAAAGGAACGCAATTTGCCGGTAAGAGAGTAAATGAATGGTGTGAGAGTTATGGAATTGAACAGCGGTTTACCTCGGTGGCACACCCAGAGACAAACGGGCTTACAGAGGTAATCAATCGTATTATCCTACAACAGCTGAAAACACGAATAGATGAATCCAAAGGCTCCTGGGTGGTTGAATTGCATAATGTGATGTGGGCATATCGGACATCACCAAATTCCACTACCGGGTTCAGCCCTTTCTCTTTAGTATATGGCTCTGAGGCCGTGTCTCCGGTCGAAGTGACTATTTTATCAGAAAGAGTTATCGCTTATGACGAGGTGTTGAAAGAGGATATGAGGAAGTTGGACCTTCACTGTATTGATGATATCCGCGATAGAGCAGCAATACGAATGGAGGTATGTAAAAGGCGGATGGCTAAGAAGCACGACAAATGCGTTCGACCTATGTTGCTAAAAGTTGGAGACTTGATTCTTAAGAAAGTGGAAGTCTCAAAGCATGTCGGCAAGCTGGATCGAAAGTGGGAAGGACCGTACAGAGTAACGGCCGTAGTGAAGGAAGGAACGTACAAAATCGCAAATATGAGCTGGGAGGAGCTGCCACGGACTTGGCATATTTCCAATTTGCGCAAGTATTATGTATAGACGTGACTCATCGATCTTTTTGAAAATAAAAATTTCCCCTCTTTTTGTGGTCATATTCTAATTTTTTAAGTATCTTTTTTGACGACATAAATACAATCGACTAGGGGACTGGTAAGGTAGGAGTAGGTCCATTGCGTTTTAGTACGAAGGAGGATGGAATAAATTAAATAAGTTAGATTAGAAACGCAATGTACCACCTGTCTTATAGTTGATCATTTTCAAACTCGTCAAATTAAATACTGTGTCAAAATATTTTGAACATGATGAGTCTTCCTGTCCGCTGCAGAACCGTCTATGCATAATGACTGTTGGAATATGTTAAGAGGCTTGTTTGTTGTGATGTATATTTTCGTGTCAAATCAGGGTGCAAAGTATATACTTGACTCCTCCATGACACGCCGACGGGGGTCGCGCCCTCGCCGGATGCTGGTCCTTTTCCGCATGGCACCGTCTTATGGACGGGCCGAATGACACCGTTTTATGAACGGGTCGAAAGTGCGATGGCACCGTCTTATGGACGGGCCGAATGACACTGTTTTAAGAACGGGTCAAATGTACGACGGCGCCGTCTTATGGACGGGCCGAGTAAGTGTGATGGCCCAGGTGCAAGTATATACCGGCGGCGAAAGTATGACGTCCCCGGGTGCAAGTATATACCGGTGGCGAAAGTGTGATGACCCCAGGTGTAAGTGTATACCGGTGGCAAAGATATATTGGTAAATGCAGAACGGTGGACTTATTTTGAGAATCTACTCATTTCATTGAGGCGTTCGCCTTAGAAGTTATCGCAGACAGATACAAGCTCCGCCACACTGGGGACTTCTACGCATCCTGATTATTATTATATGCGCTATTGTTGCGCATCCATATCGGAGATTCACATATATTCTTATTAACTCGAAGGGTTATTTCTTGATGTGGATTATTCGGAATTATATATTTCCTGAAGAATGTGGCGAGAAAATAAAGTTGAGAAGAGGAGAGTTTGCATTATTCAGAGTATGGTTCTTTCACATATATTCTTATGTGAAAGAACGGTTATTTCTTGATGTGGATTATTCGGAATTATATATTTCCTGAAGAATGTGGCGAGAAAATAAAGTTGAGAAGAGGAGAGTTTGCATTATTCAGAGTATGGTTCTTTCACATATATTCTTATGTGAAAGAACGGTTATTTCTCGAGGTGGATTATTCGGAATTATATATTTCTTGAAGAATGTGGCGAGAAAATAAAGTTGAGAAGAGGAGAGTTTGCATTATTCAGAGTATGGTTCTTTCACATATATTCTTATGTGAAAGAACGGTTATTTCTCGAGGTGGATTATTCGGAATTATATATTTCTTGAAGAATGTGGCGAGAAAATAAAGTTGAGAAGAAGAGAGTTTGCATTATTCAGAGTATGGTTCTTTCACATATATTCTTATGTGAAAGAACGGTTATTTCTCGAGGTGGATTATTCGGAATTATATATTTCTTGAAGAATGTGGCGAGAAAATAAAGTTGAGAAGAAGAGAGTTTGCATTATTCAGAGTATGGTTCTTTATTCGATAATACAGCTGAAGAATTGAAATGTAAATAAAAAACAAATTTTATATACACGGGGAATACAAATGAGGAGAGGATACAAAAATCGAAGAAATCAGATGTAGAAGTTTATTTCTTCTTCTTCTGGGAGCCTGAGCCTTTACGAGGCCCGCTGGGGCGCTTTTTCACCAGCTTTATTCTTTGGGAGGATGGAGGTTTGGAAGCTGCAAACCTCGCCATTTCATCTTCGTGACAATCCCGAGCTCCAGTCACACTAGAGGAGGTATATATTTGAGGATTATACGCCGCCATTACATCGTCATCTTTCAGGAGCTCCGCCACGAGAGGGCCCATTGGCTCCGGGAATAAAGTAGCCAACCTTCTAAACGCATCTGGAGATGGACCCTCCTCTGTCTCGATATCCTCCCAGTAAAGTTGCTGGTGAAGATCTTCATCCAAGCTAAAATGTAACGCCCCGAACGGATCCTGTGAGCAATCCAGCATACCCTCACCGGATATAGACTCGAACTTCCCGTTGAGTTTGGGATCGAGCTTCTTTTTCTCCTCAGCGGTCAGGGATACGCCCAGGATTCGTTGCTTCTGGACACTCCCCCGTAAGAAGTACAGGACATTCGACTTGGCATGAGCTACCGCCCCCAGATTCCGGAAAGTAGGGGAGTGAACTGTGTACACCCAAATTAGCTTCCGCAAGCAGTCGTTAATCTGGGACGGCAGCTTGGCGATTCATGCCCGGAGTCAATCGGTGATAGACTGGAGGCCTCCATTCTTTGTTGTGAGTTCTCTGACCTCCTCCACAGCTTTCCCGAGAGCTTTTTTGTCGGCCGCGTTCTCTTCTTTGGCCTTCCACAGTTTCTCCTCAGTTTGCTCTCGGATTTCCTTCAGTTTGTCCTGTGCGTACTTCTCATTCACCTTAAGGGTTTCTATGGATTGCTCAAGGGCGTGCCTTTGCCCGATGTGGAAGGCGGATTTCTCCGTTAGCTCGCTGCGATGAGCTCGAAGTAGAGACTCGATCGCCTTGCTATGCTCCTCTCGGAGCGCTGCCATCTCCTGAGCATGCTTATCTCGCTGATTCTGCATCAGCTTCTCCGCCGCCTTTCTGGTTTGCTCCCCGATAACGTCTGGCGAGTCGAGCTCCGAATGCCTAAGCATACAGTATTCCCCTACTGCAGCTGCTGTGCCCAACTCGATTATAGTGCACTCAATCTGAAATGAAAACAAGAAGGGTTAGTATATACAGTGTAAAGGATAAAGTTATAAAGAAATCATCGTTAGTGCCGCGACGAACCTCCCCAATGGCGCGACGCATCGTCGCGGTCTGACTCATTAACCGACCGATGTCGGTAAACACTGTGTGGTCATCCAGACCACGAGGCGGCAACTCTGGGTTCCGCTCCAAGTATGCCAGGGCCGGCCGACTCGACACATTGTCGCACCTCATAATTCGGAAGGTGAGTCCGTCCTTTATCAACACAAAGCCGGCCCGGCGCCCCATATCGAGCCATTCCTCAACCGTCAGCCTCGGGATGTCATGTATACGGAAGGCATCGATAAAATTGGCGGTTAACCCACTCTTTCTGTTGGGTTCCGCGATCTCGAAGACGGTGGGCTCCTCCGCCGGTCTTTTCCCCTTGTCCAAGCGAGGCACCTGACTGGTCCCTCCCTCCGAACGAGCTTCTTGGCGTGTCTCCTCCACAACCGGATCCGTCGGTTGGTCCTCACTTATCTCGCCCTCCTCGTCGTCCCCGATAATATCCACTAAGGTTTCGGCGAAGTCATACATGCCGTTATCGGGGGTAGGCTCCTCAACCGCGTATCCTAATCGCCGAGACAACTGGATTAGGTCTTCGGGACTCTCAGTAATTGCTGCAGCCGGATCCTCATATACCGGCTCGGGATTGGCCACCGCTGCAGCAGGTTGTAGTGGTGGAGGAATGTCGCATCTTATTTCCCCAGTCGGGGATGCCGATTCTTGTAAACTTGACGCCAGCTCGGCCGCGGCAGTTCGGTTCCGAATCCCCGGTGGCGCCTCGAAGATGAGCTCATCATCCTGCGCAAGAAGGTCACGGAGGAAATTCAGCCGGTCCCCCTTTTTTGTTGGATCCTTAGCTGGAGCCATTATGTTATCTGCAAAACACGTAAGTTAAGTGAGAAACGCGAAGTTGAAATTTGAAACAATTTAAATCAAGTTCCTAAATTTCGATCCTATCAAAGAAGAGTGGGGTGCAGAAAAAGGGAATGGGCTCGTCTTGTGCCTCGGGCGGAAAAATATACAACCTTGGGCACCAAAATTGACGGCAGCACCGATATAGAATATTTGGAAGAAAAGGTCTATAGTTGGAGGGATACAATTCACCTCCATAAATATTATGAAGGCGACGACAAGAGAAACTGAGTTTGGGGTTAGTTGAAAAAGATGAATTTGTAGATGCGATAGCAATTCTACAAGGAAAGGATGAAGAGGGAAGCGAATGCCACATTCTAAGTGTTCAAGAGAAACAGTGTGGGTGGCGATCGGAGGCGTCAAGAGACGGTCGTTAGGTTCAGGTTGATATAGCACACAGTCAGAAGGGAAATAATATCGCTCAAGAATCGATCTCCACTTCCGAGCATGCATGCTATGAGGTTGGTTAAAGGACTTAAGGGCTTTAACCGCGGAGCTTTGTGGGCCGAGGGTGTTTTCAAGATGAGTTACCCTCTCGAAAAAATGAGAATTTACAGTGGAAAGGCAAGGAGGAAAAGGGGCTGAGATTGAATCGAAACTCCCCGGATTGGATGAGGAGTCCAAATGGTTTGAGGATGAGGTGGCAGAGCCCGAAGATTCGGTGCGATCGGAAGACATTGGAAAATTTAAATTAAAATTTATTTTTTGAAATTAATTTTACAAGTTTTAAGTCCTAGTCGCGACCAATTGAAGTTTCGTCGCGAATGGTACAGTACTCGCGAGTTATCGTCGTGAGTAGCACAGTGTTCCTGGTTTAAGTTATAAGTCTGATCTGCGAGTCGCGACTTACTGAGTTTGGTCGCGAGTGGCACAGTAATGCGATTGGTCGCGAGAAGCCCTGCAGCGATATGTCGCAAGTGGTACAATATGATGATTTGTCGCGAGTGTCACAGTAATACGGTTGGTCGCGAAAGTTCGATTGGTCGCGAATGTCCAGAGTGTCAAAACGATCGTATCGACGGGAGAATTTCAACCGTGCTAAGGATTTCCTCGGCGGGGCTCCAGAACGATAATCGGCTTTCGGGACGAGCTGTAGACATATGGTTTACGAATCAGACTCTAATTCTGAAAATCAGGGGACTATTGATATTACCCGGGTATATTCCCTTGTGTTTATCCTTACCCGGGGGCTCGTCCGACGTGGTTATTGGTATTTTCGGTATTTTCATATTTTTCTCGGAAGGCATTCTCAAGTGGTATTCTCGCAATTCTGGCTCGCCGGTCCCCGTATAAAGCTTCTGTAAGCATTTTGAGATGTTTCGTGTCATTTAGGCCCCGGACGGGGCCAGGGGTATTTTCGTAATTTTCCACCGGGAGCGCACCGGTCGGGTGCAATGATGTTATGCGGCTGCGTATTCACTATTTGGCGGCAAATAACTGACATACGAGGTTTTCGGGAATTTTCTAATCGTATTTCTGACTAATATCTTGTCCGTGATTGGTTCCCGAAGCTTCGGGATAAACATGGCGTTTGTTATATTATAATTGGATAATATTTAATTATTTTGCTCTTAGTGGAGTAAATAGGCTTATGGGCTCAAGTAAGTGGATTTGGGCTGAATTTCTGTATAAATACAAGGTCCGGTGCACTTGGACGGGATTCGAAATTTTATCACACTTCCCAAGGCAGAACCTGACCCTTGACTCGCGACCAAACGCTCTTAGTCGCGCCCAATCGCACTTAGCCGCGATCACCTGTTCAGACCCGCGATCAATCGCCCACTCGCGACCAAATAGCATAGTCGCGACCAGTGAGTACCCGCGACCAGTGGTTCCCTCGCGCCCAACCGTGTTGGTCGCGACCAGCCTGCCTGCCTGCATTGTTCACTCGCGTCCAGGGGAACGCGACTGCAGATTTGATCGTTTTTCGAGCCGTTTTTGCCCGTATTATCATTATCACCTCATTGTACTTGTACCGCTTGATTATTATAGTGGAAACCAAGGTAGAGCTTTGCTCTCCCGAGGACGTAAGCTCACACATTGTGGGCCCAACCTCGTATATCGCTCGTGTCCCCACAACAATCTAATTTCGAGTAAATTATAAATTGACTGACCTAAAAATAAATACCCAAAATATTTTTAGACTAGATCAGTTTGGCGCCGTCCGTGGGGACCGAGATTTTTATCCCATTGAGAGCTTTATTGCTGAGTTTGGATTTCTATTATCATGACTNGATTAAAGCTCCTTATTTCGATCGTGTGGGTCTGCTTTAATGAGGTACCATACAGTTAACATAATGGCGATTATAGTGAAAACCAATAGAGTTTTGCAACCCTCGGAATTTTATTTGAAGATTTGCAGTTAAAAAGCATTATTAGACTAAGGAAATTTGATTAAACTCTATTTGATTGTCATATTATTGATAGCAGTGAGCATATCGTGAATGATGTATCTAATTGTTGTTCTTAATCATCCGAAATGGTATTCGTTCAGAATAGTCTTAATTATCCGGAATGGTATTCGTCCGGAATAATATTTATAAGGACTTCAAGTAATTGGTTATTAGTCGTAGCATCACTGTATCTGCCATTGGTGATTAATTGATCATTCTAAATTCCTTTATGGAGTTATCTATCAAGGTTACTTGTTTGGAGTTATATATCGTGAAGGGGACATCGAATTCATATATTTTATTAATTGTCCAGAATGGTATTCGTCCGGAAATTTAATTTTATGGAACTCCCCTTCTTCAAATTTATTTTAATGATCGTTTGGAACGGTAATCTTCCGGAAATATATATTTATGGGACTCGCCGTCTTAATTCACCTACGACATTATTGAGTTGAACTATTAAGCCCAGGCCATTACATTTTATGTTAGTCGGATTTAAGAACAGTTGTTGCTCCCGAAAGATCTATTTTCTCCTAATATCTTTGGGAGATAATAAAATATATTGAGTAATTTACTGGTGGTATTCGTAGTGGTGGATTTTCTTATCATCCATTATAATAATATTCTAAATTATTGCTTTATATTTGTTCGAGCCGATTGTATCCAAGCTTCATTTGATGATGAAGTTTCCTATCTCATCATGTATCGGAAAGATGAAAGGGAACCACGTATCATCCTTGGTGGATTCATATTTAAGGATACGATCGATGAATGTTTGGAAGTCTACATCAAGGAATGCAGACAAAGAGTCGACAATGCGGAAATCATGTTAAGCATATGAACGAATGTTTTAGTATCCAACGAAAGTATCGAATTATGTTCAGCTCTCCTAGATGGCCGTTTGTGAGAAATGGGAGGAATGTTCTTGGTCTTATGTGTCTGCAAGATGAATAGAAATTAATATTGTTCAATGTCGATCATCTTGTGAAAGTTTGATGGAGTATTTGAGTAAATAATAGTTAATGTCGCCACCTTTCCTTGGGGAGCCGTTGGTTTTATAGTTTGTATTGTCAAGAGAAGTTTTGAGAAAGTTGACTTGGTTAGACACAATGACATATAGCATCGGTCAGTAAATTATGTTAGTAGGAAACTACCAATGGCCGAATCTTGATACACTTACATTAGTTCTATTCGGGAAGGAGAACTAAGATCATTTGAGTGTGAATTTTACGAAAATGATGGTATATGTAGAATATTAACTGGCAAGGAGAGACCGATTAATTAGTTTCTTTCAGTGAAGCATTCTAAAGAATTCATATATGATGTCGTAATATTACCGATGAACATTGGGGTACTTATGAATACAAACACCTGGCCAATATGGAAGGACATGAAGTTGTTATGAGAGTTTTGAATTGAAGTGATAATGTTATGATTGTGATATGTTAACCAGTAATAGTGACGAAAAGAATACAAGGAATTTGGAGTCTATTCCACTTGAAAATTTATAGAATGGAGTGAAATCTAATATTATGAGAATTCTTTCTACATATTCTGGAGGATCAGAACGTCGTGCCTATCAATTCAAGGAATTCATTTATCTATTGCACTTATTAATTCCTATTTATCAGAAATTGAATCGGTGTCAACATTTTGCCTATCGGAATATGGGGGATCGGTATATTAATTCCCCTCACTATCAAGAAAGTTGAGATGAGTAAGCATGTTGGCAAGTTGTACTTTGCATGAGATATTTCGTAACGGATTACGGCGGTGGTAAGAAAATGAATGTATGAGATTATGATATGAGCGGAGAGGAGTTGCCACGGACTTGACATATTTCCAATTTGCGCAAGTATTATGTATAGACGAGACTCTTCGATCTTTTTTTAAAAAATCCTCCTCCTTTTTAAAATATTCTATTTTTTTTTGTATCCTTTCTAACAACACAAGATCAATCGACTAGGGGACTGGTAAGATAGGAGTAAGGTTCATTGCATTTTAGTGTGATGGAGGATGGAAACTAAACAGTTTAGGATAGATTAGAAATGAATTGTACCGTCTGTCTTCTAGTCGATCAATCTCAAACTTGCTAGATCGGATACTGTGTCAAAATATTTTTTTAAACTGGAGAGTCTCTGGCTGCAGCAGAATCGTCTATATATGAATAGTGTTGGAGTATGTCAAGGGGCCCGATTCTTTGACAGCCGGCCACGTTCCGAGCATGATTCCGTGGCACACGGGAGCCCTTTTCCCGACTCCTCCATGACACGCCGTCAAGGGTCGCGCCCTCGTCGGAGGCTGGTCACATTCCGCAGTGAGAAAGGCAATCCGTCTCCTTCGTTGTTCCACATGGACTTTTTGGTCTAGGGGATTGGATCCATCTAGGCGGAAGTGAAAAATTTACGTCAGTATAAGGATTGTACCCTGAACCTGACGCTACTTTCGTCTAGATAGTGAAGGTCCTCTAGTGCGAGGAACTTGAGCCACCCGAATATGAGTGAAATATTTACGCCAGTCTAAGGATTGTACCCTGAACCTGACGCTACTTTCGTCTAGATAGTGAAGGTCCTCTAGTGTGAGGAACTTGAGCCACCCGAATAGGAGTGAAATATTTACGTCAGTCTAAGGATTGTACCCTGAACCTGGCGCTACTTCTATTCGGGTAGCGAAGGTTTTCTACGTTTACTTAAATTTGCGAAGGAGAATGGGAAAGGTCAGTCATATACATTATGAGACTATTATGTGTGCAAGTTTATACACGAAATGTAACGTGATGGGGGCTACTTGAGGCCCACGGGTGCTTGTTGAGACTCGATCATATTAGAAGAATTAGGGCGTTACTTGAGGCCCACGGGTGCTTGTTGAGACCCGAGTTATGAAGTGACGTTAAGTGGGGCGCTAGTTGAGGCCCGTGATTGTTGGGTGCTCGTTTAGACCCAGAAGTGAGAACAATATTGGATGCTTATTGAGATACGCGAAAAGACATCTGCTTGCTCCGCGGCCCTCTAAAGGCCACCTAAGCCAAGAGTATTGGATCTATCTATGAGGGAGTGAAAAATTTACGTCAGTCTAAGGATTGTACCCTGAACCTGACGCTACTTCCGCATAGGTAGTGAAAGGTCTCTCTGGCGCGAGGTACCCGATCTGTCCAAGTGGGAGTGAAAGATTTACGCCAGTCTAAGGATTGTACCCTGAACCTGACGCTACTTTCACTTGGATTGTGAAGGCTTCCTACGCTTATTTTTGGAGCAGTGCGAGACAAGTCGATCTAAGTAAGAGGTGTTGGCGCTTGATAAGGATCAACACCAGGATTTCAGGGATTCTCTTTATAGCTTGCTATTTTCTTGGAATTGAAAAATGTCTAAAGGGTTTTCTTATTGTATTATGCGATGGTTTTCCTAATTTATGATCGTGTATTTTCATTTACGATCAACATGACAAAGTGATGGTCCTATGACTTGGATTTCATAATTTACGATAAGATATTTTCATTTACAAAAAAGATGATCAAATGACTGTCTTATGGTCCTGTGAGCAATCCAACATGTCCTCACCGGGTATAGGCTCGAACTTCCCATTGAGCTTGGGATCGAGTTTCTTTTTCTCCTCAGCGGTCAGCGATATGCCCAGGATTCTCTGCGTCTGGACACTCCCTCGTAAGAAGTACATGACATTTGACTTGGCATGGGCCACCGCCCACAGATTCCGGAAAGTAGGGGAGTGTACTGTGTACTCTCATATTAACTTTCGGAAGCAGTCATTGATCTGGGACGGCAACTTGGTGATTCGCGCCTGGAGTCGATCAGTTACGGATTGGAGGCCTTCATTCCTTGCTTTTAACTCTTTAACCTCCTCCGTGGCTTTCCCGAGAGCTTTCTTATCGGCCGCTTTTTCCTCTTTGGCCTTCCTCAGCTTCTCCTCAATTTGCTCTCGGATTTCCTTCAACTTGTCCTGTGCGTACTTCTCGTTGACCTTGAGGGTCTCTATGGATTGCTCTAGGGCGTGCCTTTGCCGAATATGAAAAGCTGAATTCACCGTCAACTCGCTGCGGTAAGCTCGAAGCAAAGAGTCAATTGCTTTGCTATGCTATTCTCGGAGTGCTGCCATCTCCTGGGCATGCATATCTCGCTCATTCTGCATCAGCTTCTCCGCCGCCATCTTCGTCTGCTCCCAGATAATATTCGGAGAGTCGAGCTCCGAGTGTCTAAGCATACAGTATTCCCCTACTGCAGCTGCGGTGCCCAACTCGATTATTGTCCGCTCCATCTGAAATGAAAACAAGAATGGATAGTACATACGACGTAAGAGATAAAGTTATAAAAGGAGTAATGGCTAGTGTCGCAACGAACCTCCCCAATAGCACGACGCATCGTCGCGGTCTGACTCATTAACCGACCAACGTTGGTAAACACCGTGTGGTCATCCCGACCACGAGGCGGCAACTCCGGGTTGCGCTCCAAATATGCCAGGGCCGGCCGACTCGATACGTTGTCACCTCTCGGATTTCGAAAGGTGAGCCCATCCTTTATCAACACGAAGCCGGCCCGGCGTCCCATATCGAGCCATTCCTTAACCGTCAGTCTCGAGATATCATGTATACGGAAGGCATCGATAAATTCAGCGGCTAACCCACTTTTTCTGACGGGTTCCACGATCTCCAAGATGGTGGGACCCTCCGACGGTCTTTTCCCCTTGTCCGGACGGGCGCCTTGGCTGGTCTCTCCCTTCGGACGGGTTTCTTGCCATGTTTCCACCACCACCGGGTCCATCGGTTGGTCCTCGCTAATCTCGCCCTCCTCGTCGTCCCAGATGATATCCACTAATGTTTCGGCAAAGTCGTACATGCCTTCATCGAGGGTGGGCTCCTCAACAGCGTACTCTAATCGTCGAGATAAGGGATTAGGTCTTCGGGACTCTCAGTAATTGCTGCAGCCGGCTCCTCATTTACCGGCTCGGGATGGGCCACCGTTGCAGCAGGTTGTGGTGGTGGAGGAGTGTCGCATCTTATTTCCCCAGTCGGGGATGCCGCTTCTTGTAAACTTGACGCCAGCTCGGCCACGACAGTTCGGTTCTGAGTCCCCGGTGGCGCCTCGAAGATGAGCTCATCATCCTCCGCAAGTAGGTCACGGAGGAAATTCAGCCGGTCCCCCTTCTTTGTTGGATCCTTAGCTGGAGCCATTATTTTATCTGCAAGACAAGTAAGTTAAGTGAGAAACGCGAAGTGGAAATTTGAAACAAGTTAAATCAAGTTCCTAAGGTTCTTTCCTATCGAATATCAAGTTTAGCCCCGATATGAATATACGGTTCAGATACCTAGTAGCTCTCTACTAAAATGGGGAGGGACCGGAAGGAGGTTGAAAGCAACCAGGATCGAGGCGTAGAATAAGGTCTTCACGGTCCAGTCAGCGCCGTCGGACCTAACGCAATCGAGGAGTGCCTTCCCCAGAGGTATCGGAAGGGCCGTCCGAGGAAGAGGGCCGTAGGCTTCAGGAAAAAATGGTTCCCCTTCAACGGGGAACCGCCAAGGAAGACTCAGAGGAGACAGCCTCGTATCCCCCACACCGCAGACAAAAAAGAAGTGTTTCTTCCAGTCGTGATTGGAGTGGGGAGTAGAAAAAGGGAACGGGCTTGTCTTGTGCCTCGGGCTGAAAAATATACAACCTTGGGCACCAAAATTGACGGCAGTACTAATGTGGAAGATTTGAAAGAAGAGGTCTATGGTCAAAGAAATAGAATTCACCTCCATGAATATTATGAAGGCGACGACAAGAGAGATCGAATTACGGTTCAGTTGGAAAAGATGAATTCGTAGATGCGAGAGCAATTCTACAAGGAAAGGATGAAAAGGGAAGCGAATGCCACATTCTAAATATTCAAGAGAAACAGTGTGGGTGGCGATCGGAGGTGTCAAAAGGCGGTCGGTAGGTTCAGGTTGGTGTAAGACACAGTCGGAATCGAGATAATATTGTTCAAGAATCGACATCCACTTCCGAGCAAGCATGCCATAAGGTTGGTTAATGGATTTGAGGGCTTTAACCGCGGAGACTTGAGGGCCGAGGGTGTTTTCGAGACGAGCGATCCTCTCGAAAAAATGAGAATTTATTGTGGATAGGCAATGAGGAAAAGGGGCTGTGATCGAATCGAAACTCCCCGAAACGGATGAGGAGTCTGAATGATCTGAGGATGAAGTAGTGGAGCCCGAGGATTCGGTGCGATCGGAAGTCATTGGTAAATTTAATTCAAATTTATTTTTTGAAATTATTTTTACAAATTTTACTAAGTGTCTCGCGAGTTATTAGCGAAAAGTCGCGAGAATTATTGTTTATGTGCTTAGTCGCGACTTACTGAAGTTTGGTCGCGAGTAGTACAGTCTCGCGAGTTATCACAAGTAAGTTCGAAGTCGCGAGTTTTGACGACAAGTCGCGATAAGTACAGTGTCGCGTGTTACGGTTATAAAGCAGTCGCGTGCTATAGTCGCGAGAAGCACAGTATGCGATAAGTCGCGAGAGCACAGAAGCTACGATAAGTCGTGAGAGCTCAGGAGTCCGCACGAGAAAATGAGTTATGAGGGGCGAACAATGTATTTATAGGGGCGGTATTCCAAGTTGAAAAATCCCGAAATTTTCACCCGAGCTCAGAATCTGACGTACTTAGTGTCAAAACGATCGTATTGACGAGAGAATATCAACCATTCTAAGGATTTCCTCGGTGGGGCTCCAGAACGATAATCTGGTTTCGGGACGAGCTGTTGATATATGATTTACGACTCAGAATCTGAATCTGAAAACCAGGGGACTATTGATATTACCCGGGAATATTCTCTGGTATTTATCCTTATGCGGGGGCTCGTCCGACATGGTTTGTAGTATTTTCGGTATTTTCATATTTTATCACAAGACATTCTTAAGTGGTATTCTCTCAATTCAGGCTTGCTGGGCCCCATTTAAAGTTTCTGTAAGCATTTTCAGATGTTTAGGGTCATCTCGGCCCCGGACTGGGCCTGGGGTATTTTCGTAATTTGCCACCCCGGTCGGTTGCAACGATGTTATGTGGCTGCGTATTCACTGCTTGGATGCAAAGAACTAATTTACGAGGTTTTCCGGTATTTCCTCATCGTATTTTCGACTAATATCTTGACCAGGATTGGTTCCCGAAACTTCGGTATCAGCATGGCATTTATTATATTATAATTGGAGGTTATATAAGTGTTTTGGGCTAAGTGAAGTAAACTGGGCTTATGAGCTCAAGTAAGTGAAGTTGAGCTGGATTCCTCTATAAATACAATCCCCAGTACCTTTGAACGGGTTCAGACAGTTATCACGTTTCCCAAGGCAAGACTTTATTTTCCTGCACTGTAGACTCGCGACTTATCGCACGTAGTCGCGAGTTATTGACTCTGCACTATTCATTTCGCGAGTTATTGACTATGCACTATTTATTTCGCGAGTTATTGACTCTGCACTATTCATTTCGAGAGTTATTGACTCTGCACTATTCATTTCGCGAGTTATTGATTCTGCACTATTCCAGTCGCGACTTATTGTTCCACCCTGACTCTCGCGACTTGCTGCACTCTTCCATTCGCGACTTGTTGCTGATACAGTGACTCTCGCGACTTGCTGCTGATACAGTGTTTCCTGCGTGTTGCTGACCACAACTCGCGGCTGCCTGCCTTTCGAGCCCGACTGAGTGTTTTCGATCGTTTTTCGAGCCGTTTTTGCCCGTATTATTATTATACCTCATTGTACTTGAATCCTTTGATTATTATAGTGGAAACCAAGGTAGTGCTTCGCTCTCCCGATGACGTAAGCCCACACATTGTGGGCCCAACCTCGTATATCGCTTGTGTCCTCACAACAATTTAATTTCGAGTAATTAAAAATTGAATGATCTAAAAGCAAACGCTCCAAAATATTTTTAGACTAGATTACCTCCGTACTCTCGTTACGGAGAAAGATGAGTTGATCTTCGAGATGGCGCCAGGATCCCAGAACCGCACCGCAGCAGCTGAGCTGGCGCGAAGCTTGCTAGAAACGGTGCCGAAGAGGCAGAAGAGGCCCGACCTGTTACTCCAACACCACCTGCTCCGGTAATTGAGGATCCCGAGCTCGCTAGAAATGAGCCAGCTACAGAGCACCCCGAAAGTCCCGAAGATTTAATTCTTGTGTCTCGGCGATTAGAGCTTACTGCTAGAGAGTTCTCCCCTAACGAAGGGATGTATGATTTCGCCGAGACACTAGTGGACGTCGTCGGAGATGACGAGGAAGAGGGTGAGATAAGCGGTGGTGGACCGATAGGCCCGTCGGTGGAGGAGGTTGAGCAAGGGGCCCGTCCGGAGGGAGGAATAAACCAATAAGCTCCTTCGGATTAAGGGAAAAGACCACTGTTTTCATACCGGACGGTATACCGCCGGTATACCACCCGGTACATTAAATTTCGCTCGGTACCGGTATTTTTTTTCGTACCGCCCGGTACGGGTATTCGGGTCGATTTGCGGATTTTTTCGGGTCTAATACTAAAATACTAATTAAATATTAATATTTTTAAAAGATAAAATAAAATAAAAATTTGTACCGTCCGGTATACCAGTCGTACCGCTCATACCGGTCCAGACCGGTACGTAATTCTGGACCGGTATGAAAACATTGGAAAAGACCGGTGGAGGGCCGCACAATTTGGAGATTGCGGAACCCATTAGAAAAAGTGGGTTAACCGCCGAGTTCCTCGACGCCTTCCGAATAAGAGATATACCAAAACATATAGTGAAGGAGTGGCTCGAGATGGGATTTCAGGCTGGCCTGGTACTAGTGAAAGACGGAGTGACCTTTCGGATTCCGAGGGGTGATAGCGTTTCCAACACACTAGTCTTGACGTATATTGACAGGAATCCGTCATTGCCACCGCGTGGACGAGATGACCACACGGTGTTTACCGATTTCAGTCGGTTGATGAGCCAATTTGCTACAGCGCGTTGCATGATGGGAGAGGTTTGTAAATCACATTGACAATCATAACTTGCTCTTTGTTTCACCCATATATTGTTTTTTCATGGTTTTTACTTTTCCTTCAGATGGAGCGGACGGTTGTGGAGATGAGCACCGCTGCCGCGATAGGGGAATACTGTATGCTTTGGCATTCGGAGCTTGACAGTCTAGATATAATCGAGGAGCAGACGAAGAAAGCCGCAGAAAAGCTAATTCAGAATCAGCGGGAAAAGCACACCCAAGACATGGCAGCGCTTCGGGTAGAACATGATAAAGCGATCGAAGCTCTTAACCGGGCTCATCGTAGCGAGTTGACGGAGTGTGCGGCATTTCACATTGGGAAAAGGCATGCCCTCGAACAGTCCATAGATACCCTTAAGACGAACGAGAAATATGCTCAGGACAAGTTGAGGGAAGTCCAAGCCGAGACCGAAGAAAAGCTAACGAAGGCCAAAGATGCCAATGCTGCTGATAAGAAGGCTCTCGGGAAGGCCTTGGAGGAGAATAAAGAATTAAAATCAAAGAATGAGTCCCTCCAATCCACCGTGGACCGTCTTTGGGCTCGAGCCGCTAGGTTGCCATCCAAGGTCAACGACTCCTTCCGGAAACTAATATTGGAATATACAGTGCACTCCCCGACATTCCGAATCCTGGCGGCCCTAGCCAATGCGACGTCGTCTGCTCTGTATTTTTTTAGAGGAAGTGTCCATACACAAAGAATCCTGGGCATATCCCTAACTCCTGAAGAGAGGGGAAGACTTGATCCCAGTCTATCCGGTAAGTTCGAGCCTGTGGTTGCGGAGGATAAATTAGATTGCTCGGGGGATCCGTTCGGGGCGCTCCAATTCGACTTGGAGGAGGACTTGCACCAGCAGCTATATTCGGAGGAGATCGAAATACCCGAGGAGGGTCCATCGGCGGACGCATTTCGAAGGTTGGCCGCATTATTCCCGGAACCGGTGGGTCCCCTCATGGGAGATCTTCTTAAAGACGAGGAGGTGATGGGTCAACGTGACCCTCCATTATACGTTCCTGCAAGTGTGACAGGAGCTCGGGAGCGCCATGAGGTCGAAATGGCGAGCTTTATTCCCGAGAAGTTGACCGTTGCGGGAACTTAAGGAAAAGAGACTAATCCTCCCACCTCGACTATTAAGCTGGTAAGAAAGCGCCTTAGCAGACCCGGTGAAGTTTCAGGATCCAAGAAGAAGAAGAAATAGACTTCCACATGTGTTTTCTTCATTTTTGTGCTCTCCGTTTCTTGTCTCCCCTATGTGTATATAAAATTTGATATTGAATTCCTCTCAATTTCTCACTGTAATTCAATAATCACATAATTCTGAATAATCCGTATTCTCTTCTTTTCAACTTAATTCATCGCAACATTCTTCAAGGAATATATAACTCCGAATAATTCAAATCAAGAAATATATTTTCGGGATAATACGAATCTGCCTGAATCTCAAGTAGGAAGGCTCAATAATAACGCATATAATAAGAATAGTAATGCGTAAGAGTCCCAGTGTAGCGAGGCTTGAATAAGTATGCGATATCTCCAGGCGAACGCCTATTTAAATATGAGTAGATACCTAAAATGAGTCCACCGCTCTTCCTTTACCAATTTATCTTCGCCACCGGTATGTACTTACACTCGGGGCCATCACACTCTCACCATCGGTATAAACTTTCACCCGGGACCATCACAAACTCGCCACCGGTATATACTTGCACCCGGGGCTATCACACTCTCGCCACCGGTATATACTTGCACCCGGGGCCATCACACTCTCGCCACTAGTATATACTTGCACTCGATGCCATCACACTCTCGACCCGTTCATAAAACGATGTCATTCGGCCCGTCCATAAGACGGTGGCATCGTACTCTCGACCCGTTCATAAAACGGTGTCATTCGGCCCGTCAATAAGACGGTGTCATCGCACTCTCTACCCGTTCATAAAACGGCGTCATTCGGCCCGTCCATAAGACGGTGCCATGCGGAAATGGACCAGCCTCCGGCGAGGGCGCGACCCTCGTCGTGCAAGAAATATACCCGGGTAATATCAGTACCAGCAACAACTCGCGAATAGTAATTTACGAGCAAGAACTCGCGACTGGCATTGTTCACACGAAATCTCGCGAATTGTAACCCAGATGAAGGTGCCCGCGAGTTTTGGTGCGAAAACTCGCGGATGGGGGTTGAAAAACGAAGTCTCGCGACTGCCTTAGCGAATTTTAGCCAGAGCCTTGCCTTGGGATGTGCTAAGAGAGTTTGAATCGCTTTTCATTGCCTTGGAGCTCCTATTTATAGAGAAATCCAGCCCAATTAATAAATTTCAGGCCCATAAGCCCAATTTCACTGGATTAAGCTCAAGGTACCTAAATAATATTCAGTTAAATTAGAATAAATGCCATTCCGCAATAGAACTTCGGAAATGTATCCCGATCGAGAATTAGCCTGAAATATCGATGAGAAAATACCGGAGAACCTCGTAAAATAATTCACTGCTTCCAGATGTCGAATATAAAGCCAAAAATATCGCCACAACTTACCGGCATGCTTCTCGGGTGCCAAATTACGAAAGTACCCTTCGAACCCGTCTGGGGCCGAACTTGCCTGAGACTGCTAGAAACGATAGTCAAATGCAAATATGTACGCCTGTGAAGTCCAAATTACGAGAATACCCCCAAAACTATAGAATGACGTAAATAGACGAGAATACCAAGAATACCGAAAATACTATCTAGCCACGTCGGACGAGCTCCTGGGGCAATGTGATACCAAGAACATCCCCAGGTAATATCAGTACTATAACAGGGGGCGGACCTGGTATTTATAGGGCCGGACGTGGTATTTTGTACGTTCCTTCCTTCACTACGGTCGTTACTCTGTATGGTCCTTCCCACTTTCTATCCAACTTGCCAACATGCTTTCAGACTTCCACTTTCTGAAGAATCAAGTCTCCAACTTTTAACAACATATGTCGAACGCCTTTGTCGTGATTCTTAGCCATCCGCTTTTTACATACATCCATTCGTATTGCGGTTCTATCACGGATATCATCAATACAGTGAAGGTCCAACTTTCTCATATCCTCGTTCCACACCTCGTCATAAGCGATAACTCTTTCTGATAAAATAGTCACCTCTACCGGAGACACGGCCTCAGAGCCATATTCTAAAGAGAAGGGGCTGAATTCGGTAGTGGACCTCGGTGATGTCCGACATGCCAAGATCACATTATTCAATTCATACACCCAAGAGCCTTTGGATTCATCTATTCGTGTTTTCAGCTGTTGCAGGATAATACGGTTGATAACCTCTGTAAGCCCGTTTGTTTCTGGGTGTGCCACGGAGGTAAACCGATGTTCAATTCCATAACTCTCACACCATTCATTAACCATCTTTCCAGCAAATTGCGATCCGTTATCTGATACCAAAATCCTGGGAATTCCGAATCGACACACGACGTACCTCCAAAGGAAACTGATAAATTCCTGTTCCCGAACTCGCGATACAGCCTCAATCTCTATCCACTTAGAAAAATGTTCCACAGTCACGATACAGAATATCTTTTGGCTCGGTGCCTTCGGAAATGGTCCTAATATATCGATCCCCCACATATCGAAAGCACATGTTGTCGGTAAAGGTTTCGTACTAGCTCTCGGTACATGATGCACGTTCGAGTGGAACTGACAAGCAGAACAAGCAAGAATAAAATTCACACAATCTTTGACTAGTGTTGGCCAAAAATAACCGGCCCTCTTAACTTTGTTCGCTAAGGATTGACCTGCTGAATGATCACTACATTCCCCAGCGTGAACTTCTTCTATAACAGCCTTTGCCTGTATTGGGGACAAACATCGAAGATATGGGCCTCAGAAATTCTTCTTATACAGCTTATCATCCACATAGAAAAAATTTATAGCTCTTTGCATAGTTCTTCGGGCCTCGCCTTCGTCGGCAGTAAATTCTCTCTTGATTAGATAATTCTCAATAGCATCCTCCCATGACGGCTCATCAGTTATGGCATCCAATAAAAACCATGTCTCATTCGAAAGTTCCAAATTAGCCACCTCGGCTGTCCGTTTCTCCACAGGACTGACAGAGGCTGGTAGTGGATCATTGTTGTTATCTTTGACTCATCCAAGAGTTCTAAAACCGTCGCCACCTTTGAAAGACCGTCTGCACGCGTGTTTTCCTCCCTTGGGATATATGTAAGCGTGAATATCTTAATATTCTTAGCCGCCTCTTTGAACTTTTCTAAATACCTGCACAAATGGTTCGCATTGGTGGCGTAAGTATCTGCAAATTGGTTCACCACTAACTGCGAATTAGAATGAGCATGCAAACGAACGATTCCAATTTCCACCGCCAAGTTAATACCAAATGTCAAGGCTTCATACTCGGCGACGTTGTTAGTTGCGGGGAATCGCAACTTTACAGCATATTCATGTTCTTCACCAGATTTCCTTTCTTTGAAATAAACACCAATACCGGCTCGCCCGGCAGACACCGATCCATCAACAAAGGATTCCCAATACTCTTGAATACCCAATTCCTCCGACATAGTCATCTCTACTATGAAATTCACTAACACCTGGGCCATTAATGCTCGCCTGGAGATATACTCTATTTGATACTGCCCTAACTCGAAATTCCACTTTGCTAGTCTGCCAGAGGCATCAATCTTTGATAACACGATTCGGATAGGCTGATCTGTCAAGACGGCAATATGATGTCCTTGAAAACAGTGCCTCAATTTCCGCGAGTCGACAATCAGAGCTAATACGAACTTCTCTAGATCAGTATATCGGGACTCCGCTCCCTGCATTTTCCTGCTCACATAATATATCGGTCAATGTTCTTTATCGCTAAGTCTGTCCAACGCGGCGCTCACTGCCTCTTTTGTCACTGACAAATATAAACCCAACGGTTCCCCCGGTGAAGGAGGTACATAAACGGTGGTTTACTCAGATAATCTTTCAAACTCTCAAAAGCCATGCTACATTCGTCGTCCCAATACAAATGATTCGTCTTACGTAAAACCTTAAGAAACGGCACACTTCTCTCTGCAGATCGCAAAATGAAGCGATTCAACGAGGCTAATCTCCTAGTTAGCCTTTGAACTTCCCTAACAGTCGTCGGAGGGGTCATTTTTTGGATAGCTGTTATCTTGTCAGGATTCATCTCAATTCCTCTCTCAGATACCATAAAGCCGAGAAATTTGCCTCCTTTCACACAAAACGCACAGTTAAGCGGATTCAATCATTCATATACTGGATATGGTTATCCCCATGTTTACTCTTTATCAATATATCGTCGATATAAACCTCCAAAGATTTTCCGATCATATCTTTGAACATCGAATTCATTAAACGTTGATAGGTGGCCCCAGCATTTTTCAACCCAAATGGCATAAATCTATAGCAAGAAATGCATTTATTCGTCATAAATGAAGTAAACAACTTGTCCTCACAATGCATAAAAATTTCATTATATCTCTTAAAAGCATCTAACATACTAAGGAATTCAAAGCCACAGGCCGCATCCACCATCATGTCAATGGCCGGCAGCGGATACGGATCCTTCGGGCATGCTTTATTCAAATCAATAAAATCAATGCAAACTCTCCAGCCACCACTCGACTTAGGGACCACCACTGGATTCGCGACCCAATCCGTGTATCTAACAGGCTCTATGAATTCTGCCTGCAGCAAACTTTCCATCTCCTCATCACTCGCCCTTTTTTTCTCAGGGGAAAACTTCCTCTTCTTCTGATGAACTGGTCGCACATATGGGTTAACATTGAGTCTATGCGAACAGACTTGGGGATCAACCCCCACATAATCCTGATAAGACCAAGCGAAAAAATCTACATTACTTTGCAAAAAATAAATTACCTCTTCTTAACCTGTGGTGACAACTCGGAACCGATCGTCACTGTGTTTTCTAGATTACAGGGGAATAAAGGCACTGTCTTGATTCCCAACGGCTCCATCTTCATATCGTTCTCTTTAAACTTCCTAAGAGACGGTCCGTCATTTGTGTCAATGACTTCATCGGACGAGAATTCCACCATACAAATGGGTAACTTCGCTTTAGATCAATCCATACCACTCCTACACATCTCATTATAACAAGAGCGCGCCAGCTCTTGATCTCCATTCATGTTCCCAACCCCTAACTGTGCTGGGAACTTCATCATCAAATGTGGTTGAGACACCACAGCTCCAAATAAGTTCAAACAACTTCTCCCCAGGATCGCATGATAAGGGAGTATAGGGAGATCCACCACCACAAATTCCACCATCAAAGTTCTTGAAATTTCGGGATCGCCCAAGGTTACCGGCAGAAAAACAGATCCCTCAACAGCAACAACACTGTTATTAAAACCGACTAACTTTGTATGTACGGGCTGGAGCTGGGTGGTTCCTTTCAAAGCCATCTGCTCAAAGGCTGCAACAGTCAATATATTGGAAGAAGCTCCGGTATCTACCAGCACTCGAGAAACAGGATGATTAGCAATAATGGGAGAGACAACCAACGCATCGTCTTGTGGGGAGAAAACCCCAGATAAATCCTCAGGTCCGAAGGAGATTGTCATTTTGTCAAAGTCTGTTAACTGGACTGTGTTGACTTCCATAAAACGCCCCTTCTGGTGCAGTGCCTAATAAGAGCGTTTACGGGCACGGTTTGAATCACCAAAGCTTCTTCCCCCGGCGATAGTGATAATGTTGGGGCCCAAGTTACCCCATCTTGGTTGGGCATTTTCAACATTCAAAATAGATTGACCTTGGTTGGGGTCAACCGGAGGAGGAGGTAATGCATGCTGATTCGCGGGAGCTGGTGGGTAAGCCTCATATCTATACCCCTACTGATTTCTTTGCGGCTGATTCCTGCCGCGGCCACGATAGTTGTTTTCTCTCATTCCACCCCTCTGATTTTGTCTACCACCATTAAAGAATCCTCTCTGGCCACCTCCTTGACGCTGGCCACGCTGTCCTCCATATCCACGTCCTCTTGCATTTAGCCGTGGCGCATCGGCCCTTGGGGGTTTAGGTGCCGTCCCCTCCGGGACACTTATATCAATCTTTCCCAGCTTAGACTCGGGTAGAGCCTGCACAGTACTGATCATTCATCAAGCTGGCCCAACTCTAGCAACCTTTCTACCTCAGACAATAACTCCCGGCAATTATTGGTTGCGTGACCAAACCTCCGATAGAAACGACAAAATACTTGGGACTCGTAAGTCCCCGGTGTTGGTTCATGCAAAGGAGGAGGATAACGAAGTGAACTTGCCTTCCTTTGCTCGATAATCGCAAAAATCTGCTTAAAAGTGTATTTGGGAAACACTCTAAACTTCGGTTTGGCATGCGGGACAATCTTGTCTGGCCCGCGACTTGCAACAATATTGTGGGAACCATAAGCCCGTACTTCGATCACTTCATGATCTAGCAAACCTTCATCTTCTCGGATGTACTGCGTACATCTCAGAGCCAAATCCTCCATACTTTCCGGGGGATTCCAATTCAAAGAATTACATAACGGATTTCCAGCTAGGATAAGCTGGAGCACCCCAACCTTCTCACTAACAGTGATCCGAGGTATCTTCCTACACTCGGCCTCGAAACGGGTAATAAAACCCTACAATCTTTCTGAAGTCATACCGCAACGCAGTCAAAGAAGTAATAGATTTTATCGGCGTATTGAAAGACGCGAAAGCCGAATAGAATTGATCCTTAAAGTCCTGATAAGAAACAATCGAATGTCTCGGTAACCGGTTAAACCATCGGAGGGCTGATTCCTTAAGAGAAGCGGCAAAAACGAAGCACATGGCCGCATCACCGAAATTCATCAAACTCACATGAATCTCCAAATTCCACGTATGAGCATGCGGGTCAGTCGACCAGCGATACTGTGGAAGATCCTTAGGCATTTCAATAAACTCAGAGCGAGTGGCTCCGATAATCGCCGTGGAAAAAGGAGATAAGGCATTTGAAGTGTTCCAGGGACTTTGCAAAACTTCCAAAGATGGTAAAACCTTTCTTCGATTTCCAATGGGCTCATTAGCCCGCTCATTCTCAATGTAATCTCCCTCATAAGTCGAGGTCTGATTAGTATCTCGGGTGTGCTCCCCGTACACTCGTCTCCTTTCCTGGCCAAGAGTCAAGTTGGTCTCCAACTGAGTCATTTGGGCATCGTTCCGTTCGATTTTCCCTCTTAGGTCTTTGAATTTCAGCGCAATTAGCTCTCCAATCTTTTGCATAGTATCGTTCTGCTCTCAGGTTGTTGCTATATTCACTCGCGGCTCCGGAACATGATTAGTATCTTCTTCCTCCGCCTCATCATTAACAGGTTCCGGGGTAACATTTTTCCTCCGGGCTCTCCTTTGAGCTTCGACTTGCTCCAATTTGGCGATTAAGGTACGCCTTCGCTCTTCCAAATCTTCATCTGTTTCCGTTTGATCCGCAGATCTAGAGCGTGCATGTGGCGAAAGGTGGGCATTATTACGGACCGCAACTCGGAAAATTCTTGCGAATTCATAACACTTAGATAAACATTGGAGTGATGGAGGATAAAAACTTTGTGCTCTTCCGGATGAAAACCCGCTCCGGGAGGGCAGAAAAGTTATATTTTGAGCAGGGGGCTCCTCCAGAACTGACGACCGAGCCCCCGGTAAAGCAGCAAAATCATCATTAACTCGAGGAATAGGATCCGCCTCAATTTCTTCATCAAAAATATTTTCATCAGAATTGCGAGTAGTCATGATAATTGAAATCCAAACTCAGCAATAAAGCTCTCAATGGGATAAAAATCTCGAGTCCCCACAGACGGCGCCAAACTGATCTAGTCTAAAAATATTTTGGGTATTTATTTTTAGATCAGTCAATTTTTTTAATTATTCGGAATTTAATTTATGTGGGGACACGAGCGATATACGAGGTTGGGCCGACAATGTGTGAGCTTACGTCCTCGGGAGAGCGAAGCTCTACCTTGGTTTCCACTATAATAATCGAAGAATACAATTACAATGAGATGATAATGATAACACGGGCAAAAACGGCTCGAAAAACGATCGAAAACACACAGTCGGGCTCGAAAGGCTGGCAGCCGCGAGTTGTGGTCAACAAATCGCGGAAAACACTGTACTAGCAACAACTCGCAGAAAACACTATACTAGCAACACCTCGCAGAAGACACAGTACCAGCAACAACTCGCGAATAGTAATTTCCGAGCAAGAACTCGCGACTGGCACTGTTCACACGAAATCTCGCGAATAGCAACCCAGATGAATTTGGCCGCGAGTTTTGGTGCGAAAACTCACGGATGGGGGCTGAAAAACGAAGTCTCGCGACTGTCTTAGAGAATTTGAGCGATTGCCTTGCCTTGGGAGGTGCAAAGAGAGTCTGAATCCCTTTTCAGTGCCTTGGAGCTCCTATTTATGGAGAAATCCAGCCCAATTAATAAGTTTCAGGCCAGGAGCCCAATTTCACTGGATTAAGCCAAAGGTATATAAATAATATTCAATTAAATTAGAATAAATGCCATTCCGCAATAGAACTTCGGAAATGCGTCCCGATCGAGAATTAGCCGGAAATATCGATGAGAAAATACCGGAGAACCTCGTAAAATAATTCACTGCTTCCAGATGTCGAATATACAGCCAAAAATATCGCCACAACTTACCGGCATGCTTCTCGGGTGCCAAATTACGAAAATACCCTTCGACCCCGTCTGGGGCCGAACTTGCCTGAGACTACTAGAAACGATAGTCAAATGCAAATATGTACGCTCGGGAAGTCAAAATTACGAGAATAACCTCCAAAACTTTAGAATGACGTAAATAGACGAGAATACTATGAATACCAAAAATACCATCTAGCCACGTCGGACGAGCTCCTGGGGCATCGTGATACCAAAAACATCCCGAGGTAATATCAACACAGTCTTTAATTTGACGAGTTTGAAAATGATCGACTATAAGACAGGTGATACATTGCGTTTCTAATATAACTTATTTAATTTATTCCATCCTCCTTCATACTAAAACGCAATGGACCTACTCCTACCTTACCAGCCCCATAGTCGATTGAATTCATGTCGTAAAAAAAAATACTTAAAAAATTAGAATATGACCACAAAAAGAGGGGATATTTTTATTTTCAAAAAAGATCGATGAGTCACGTCTATACATAATACTTGCGCAAATTTAAAATATGGCAAGTCCGTGGCAGCTCCTCCCCGCTCATATTTGCGATTTTGTACGTTCCTTCATTCACTACGGCCGTTACTCTGTTCGGTTCTTCCCACTTTCGATCCAACTTGCCAATATGCTTCGAGACTTCCACTTTCTTAAGAATCAAGTCTATAACTTTTAACAACATAGGTTGAACGCCTTTGTCGTGCTTCTTAGCCATCCGCCTTTTACATACCTCCATTCGTATTGCGGCTCTATCACGGATATCATCAATACAGTGAAGGTCCAACTTTCTCATATCCTCGTTCAACGCCTAGTCATAAGCGATAACTCTTTCTGATAAAATAGTCACTTTTACCGGAGACACGGCCTGAGAGCCATATACTAGAGAGAAGGGGCTGAATCCGGTAGTGGACCTCGGTGATGTCCGATATGCCCACATCACATTATGCAATTCATCCACCCAAGAGCCTTTGGATTCATCTATTCGTGTTTTAAGTTGTTGCAGGATAATACGGTTGATAACCTCTGTAAGGCAATTTGTTTCTGGGTGTGCCACGGAGGTAAACCGCTGCTCGATTCCATAACTCTCACACCATTCATTAACCCTCTTTCCGGCAAATTGCGTTCCGTTATCTGACACCAAATCCTGGGAATTCCGAATCGACACACGATGTACCTTCAAAGGAAACTGATAACCTCCTGTTCCCGAACTCGTGATACAGCATCAACCTCTATCCACTTAGAGAAATGCTCCACAGGCACGATGCAGAACTTCTTTTGGCTAGGTGCCTTCGGAAATGGTCCTAAAATATCGATGCCCCACATATCGAAAGGACATGTTGTCGGTAAAGGTATCATACCAGCTCTCGGTACATGATGCACGTTTGAGTGGAACTGACAAGCAGAACAAGCCCGAACAAAATTCACACAATCTTTCACCAGTGTTGGCAAAAAATAACCGGCCCTCTTAACCTTATTGGCTAAGGATCGACCTGCTGAATGATCACCACAGTCCCCACCGTGAACTTCTTCTATAACTGCCTTTGCCTGTACTGGGGACAAACATCGAAGATATGAGCCTCTGAAATTCTTCTTATACAGCTTATCATCCACATTGACAAAATTTGTAGCTCTTTGCATAGTTTTTTGAGCCTCGCCTTCGTCGGTAGGCAATTCTCTCTTGATTAGATAATTTACAATAGCATCCTTCTAGGATGGTTCGTCGGTTATGGCATCCAATAAAAACCATGTTATTAATACGTGACTTATAATGACACGGTCGGGGTCAGGCAATATGACCGATCGGACGACAACATATTCTAGTCGATCGGACGAGAGAACTGATGGCCCGTCGATCGGAACTTTTCGTGGTCGGTAATAAATTGCTGGAAGAGGAGTGGCGATCGTCGTCTTCACGAGAAATGTCAATGAAAACTGCGTCATTACTCTAGGCGGCGGTATGCGGCCTTAGAGTGCACAAAAGTCGCATAAATTGGCTCGAGGTTGCTGTGATGAGATCATAATAGATTACGATAAGATTTTGTGTGATTAAAATATTTAAAATGTTAGTCTACAAAAGGGGAGGCCTGAAAGTGTGTTGTGGAGAGGGGTTCTTGATTAAAAGTTCATATTGAATTCTGCCTGTGTTTGGTGCCCCGTGGGTTTTCCTCCCGGTTCTCGGGTTTCCCACGTATAAATTGTTGTTTTCTTTTCCTTACGGCAACCGTATACCAGCGGTATCCTCACCTAAGTACAAAACATCATAGAGTAGATTTTTACTCTTAACATTTGGCGCCGTCCGTGGGGACCGATCTGGTAGACCTACTGAGAAGATTTGCCTGCTAGTCATAGTCCTTATGGAAAACCCAGAATCTGTGGAGGGAATGGAAGCTCACCAGCAGGAAGCACATAACAACGTCGCTGGAAGAGAAGTGATAACTATCGATCCTCAATCCTTGCGAAAAATGGTGAAGAAATGGTAGGAGATCTTCGACAATCGCTCCTGGCGTCCGGAAAAAAATCTGTTGTTCAACTGCAGATCCAGAATACTCAAAGCTTGGTTCCACCAGAAGTAGGTCGGCAGGACGATCCGCGCAGAAATCTGAGCTCAGACGAGGAGGAAGTTGGACGTCGGCAGCCCCAGAACGAAGTGCGCCGACCGGCTGTCGATCAAGACCAAGCTCGTTTTGATGAACTGGTGGCAGAGCTGGACGCAATCAAAAGGCGACGACCGGGACTAGATACCGATCGACGACCGGCTTTTTTCCATGAAGCAATGAATCAACCCATTAAGAGAGACGTCGGCAAGGACTTTCTGCTAGATTTAGAGGATGCTTATCATGACCCTTGCTTGGACAATGGAGTTTGCACTCTGCTTCAGATGCGTCTATATCCTTTTTCGGAACCTATAATGAAAGCTATGCCAGAATGTTCGTTCAGAGCACCGGACGGGATACCTACGTTCGGCGGGTCCGTAGACCCCTTGGATCATTTATCCGACTTTGAGTTAAGAATGGGGACAGTTCGTGCTAGTGATGCTATCCGTTGCAAATTGTTTGCTGCAACCTTACAGAAAGATGCTAAATCTTGGTTCAAGAATCTTCCTTCAAGATCCATACGATCTTTTGAAGATTTTACCATATTATTCACACAACAATTTGCTCCTAATGTGGGACCCCCAAGGAGCAAAGCTGAACTTTATGCGTTAAGATATGCTCCAGGAAAAATCACTTTGAGACACTTCATTGAGAAGTTCAATCATGTAGCCAGAGGAATAAAAATGGATCCCAAGGAAAAATTGGATATATTGCAACAGGTTCTTGGACCATGTGGACTTTCTACCAGCCCCATCAAAAATCCACCTACTTCCTTGGGGTAACTTACCCAAAAGATCAACAAATACATCAAGGTAGAAGAAACTATGGCGGCTCTTCACGGTAAGAAAGAGCCTCTTTTTACCAAGTCTGTAGAGAAGAAAAATCATCCCTCGGATAAGAGATGGAGGGAAGTGAATTCGTGCCAAAGCCAGGGAACAAATGCTATGAATCAAAGGGTATACTGCGAGTTACATAAATCTGCTGATCACTCGACAACCGAATGTAATGTTTTGGGAAATCACATCAAGGAATTAGTAAAAGAGGGAGTGCTGGAATACAAGAAGGATAAAACACTTGAGCAGGAATCCGGACGGAAGAGTGGCGACAGAGATGACGATCGTCGCTACGCACCACGCCAGAGGAAAGAAGTACATAATGACCAACCACGACAGAACCATCAAGGGAGGAATGGAAGACGTGGCGATCGCGGTGGGAGACAATGGAGGGATAGGCGGAATAGTCATCAATACGGAGACGATCGACGGGAAAACAGACGATCCATTACCCCAGAAGTACTCCCCCCACCACCAGCGAACCCACCAGCGGAAAGGGTAAATACAGGAGATATCAGTTCAGTGCAGAACAGAATGATGTTCCCAGAGATTTTTGTAATCTCTGGAGGAGATCGCTGGGATATGACCAAGAAGGAGAGGAAGCGTCATGCAAGAGAAATATTGAATTTGCCAGAAGTCATGTCAATCAAGGAGGGTCGGAAACTGCCAAAGATAGACATAACGTTCGACGATGATGACAAGGAAGGTATTTATGAACCTCAGAATGACCCTATTGTCGTAAGTGCTGTTATTGCCAATCACAGGGTACACCGAATTTTGGTTGATCAGGGGAGCTCTTGTAATATAATCTCAAAGGGAGTGATCGACTCTGATGAGAACTCTAGGACCGGGTACCCTGTAATGGGTGAGGCCCGATAACAGTTGGGCCAACTTAAGTAATCAAAACGAACATTTACAGCCCATTTACACCTTTAGGAAGAGAGGCCCGATGTTCAACACAGAGGACCGATAATAACCTTAGTAAATAATAGCGTTATCTGCCAGCTGGCTCCGGGGTTCGGTCCGAACAGTTACAAAACGGTTACAGGTTCACGCGTTCCACGCTTCGGGCCCTGTCACGTTTATCATGCTTCTGGCCCGATCACGCAGACCACGCCCCGAAATCAGGCCTAGACGTTTCCGGTGCGCGACATGCCGTGCTCCATTCTTCTTTAGAATACAAGGCGCTTATCATATTAAAATATCAATAAAACTTACAATATCAAAATAAAACTCATAAATAAACCTCGACAACTTTATCTCATTCATTTCAAATCTTCCTCTCGGTAACGTATTAACAAACTCACTTTTCTCCCGACTTCATATTCACTCTCGGTATCAGCCGACGACTAACTCATTCCACGATTTCCTTATTCTCTTCTTTTCCTACAAACTGTAGAGCGGTCATAATCGAATAATAGAAACTTCGGTTAAAAAAACTCTTTAAAAACTTATCTTTACTTTGAAAACACATTTTTCTTTGAAAACTCTTCTTGCTTTTAAAACTTCTTTAAACACTCATCTTAAAACATTTTTATAAAAATCATACTTGAAACATAACTCATTTTGAAGCTCTTCTTAATATCTTTATGAAAATTGTTAAAACTCGTTTATCCTTGAAGCTCGTTCGATATCTCACTTAAAAACATCTTTCATACTCACCTAAAAACATCTTTCATATTCATTTGAAAACATCTTTCATCTTTTGTATTCTTATTTTAAAATCTCGTAAAACTTACTTGAACTTTACTTGAAACAATACTTGAAACATTTCTTTAAACATTATTTAAAATCTCGTAAAACGTACTTGATACATTACTTGAAACATTTCCTTAAACATTATTTAAAATCTTGTAAAACTTACTTGAAACTTTACTTTAAACATTTCTTTAAACATTACTTATCATTTTATCATGTGTCTTTTACTTATCTTGCCGGCTCTGTTTTACATGCCCGGTGACATGTCTCGCCCAAGCCGACCGTTAGCTGTTGGTCGACTCGACGAGCCATATGCGTCCCATCCCCGAACGAGTACTCGGGCGCTACCCCTTTTCTCGCTCGGATCCGTTCTGCCCATTCCGTACGTACCATTTCATTCTTGAACATTTCATTCACTTCATCAGGCATGCCATTCCTTTGGCGAATCGTGTGCGAGGCACGATGCCGGGTTCGGTCGGACGGTCCATCCTTCCTCACCCCGAGTCTTATTCTTTCATAACATTTCGTTAAACAATATAAGGACACCCTCTCCCGGCGGGCGCTCGCACCCGCAGGGACAACGTATCTCAAAACATTTTAATTTAAACATTTCATCGTAAAATTTATAAAATNGACGACTGTTGGTACCCCCTAAAAAGGGACCATAACAGTTTGGCGCCGTCCGTGGGGACGATTTTTTCTAATCCCATTTGAGTTTTCTACCTGGGATAGGATAATCAAAGGCATGGCAACTGCAACTCCGACAAATGATAGTGACGTGCTTCCCGACAGTCTTCCAGAACCAACATTCACATTACAGGATTTGGAGGCTATCGTAAGGAAGGAGGTACTGGAAATTACGACGGAGAAAAGTGGAGCGGAACCACCGGCTTTCTCAAGTCCTGTTCCCAGAAACAGAGGGTATGAAAGTGATCCTGACGAACGCAGCACTGATGAGGAAGAAGCCTTCAGGCGTGGCGTCAACACAAGGAGGCCTAGATATCGATCTACTCCTCCCCCTCCAGCCAGAGCTCTAACTCCCGCTCCTGGAAATGACCAGGAGCAGATGCAGCGACGAATAGATGAGCTCACCAGGGAGTTGGAGAGTATGCGTGCGCTGAAGGATTGCGAACCGAATCTGGGACGCAATCCTGGCTTATTCAACAGGGCCATGGAGGCTCCTATCAGGCGAAGTAAGGATGACGATTGGTGGCATAATTTACATGCTGTCCAAGCGTCATCTCAGCAATCTGAAGGCGTATCTGCCGCCTTGGGAGATTTGATGCTCCTCTTTTCAGAAGAAATCTGGGCAGCGGTCCCAGATCGACATTATTGCAACCCCGAGGGGTTGCGGACATTTCGAGGCGATGGTGATCCTATTGATCACGTCGCTGATTTTGAGTTACGAATGGGAACAGTTCGGGCCTCGGATTCACTGAAGTGACGCATCTTCGCGGCAGGATTGCAAGGCGATGCCTGAACCTGGATCAAAAATCTGCCGGCCCGATCCATACAGTCGTATGGCGGATTTATTTTGGCTTTCTCTGAGCAATTCGCTCCAAATGTAGGACCGCCCCGAAGCAGGCAGGAACTATATCAGCTAAAATATATTCCGGCGAAAATAAGCCTTCGGTCCTTTATGGAGAAATTCAACAGGACCGCCCGAGGCATCAAACTTGAGCTTCGGGACAAAATTGATATTCTACAGCAGGTCTTAGGACCGTGCGGCCTTTCGGCCAGTTTGGTGAAGAGCCCAAGATCTACCTTGGGGAAACTGCTTCAGAAAATCAACAAATATATTATGGTAGATGAAGCGCTGGGGCTGGGTTATCGGAAGCCTAGCGGGAATTCTGAGCCCGCAGGTGATCATCGGGTTTCCTACCCGAAGAAACAGTCGCGAGAAGTAGCGGCTGTAAATGAAAAAGATGTCCCCCCGAAGCAGAAGGACAACCGGGTGTATTGCGAGCTTCATCATAATCGCGATCATCCAACTTTGAAGTGCCCGTTGCTGAAAGAGACGGTAGAGGCAATGGGTAAAGAAAAGCCCGACCGAAACGCTCAGAAGGGCAAAAGAGCTGAATCCCCCCGAAGGGGCCATAAGGTGACGATCGTCACAGGCCGCGGGGAAGTGATAATCGGGGACAGCCCCGAAACTATAATGATCGGACGGAGGACCGAAGGTCTCCGCCGCCAGAGCAGGAAAGAGGCCAACACGGTCGCGAGAACCGTGGTCAGGGCCGAAGAAGAAGATGGCGGGGCCGTGGCGGCAGAGCCCCGCAAAATGAATGTGGGAGACAGGAGCATGCTTCTCCCCCACCTGCTGAAAATGGTGCCCAACCTCCTCGAAATGAGGCGGCACCTAGAGAAGTGGCCGGAGATATTTATGTTATCTCCGGCGGTTTGAGAATAAATGAGTCGGTCCGGGACCGAAAGAGAACGGCGCGCGGAGATTCTGCTGAGAGCTCTGAATCTGTGGCGCTTGTAAAGTATGATCCCATGGATCGGTCCTCCATCTTCAGAGAGGACATCACCTTCACCCCGGCTGATCGGGAGGGGATCATTGATCTCTGTGACGACCCCCTCACCATTACAGGGGTCATCGAGAATCATCGTGTCCACAGAATCCTGGTGGACACCGGGGCTTCGTGCAATCTGATGAAGCGCGAAGTCGCCGAAATGTTGGGAGCAGTCGCTCATGATCTGCCAATCGCCAACATAACTCTTTGGTCGTTCGACCAAAGAAGTGTCATTCCTTGTGGGAAGATGTTATTCCCCGTTACCCTTGGAGAACCATCCAAGGACCGATCTGAAGATTTGGAATTCATTATCGTTGAAGTCGACTTGGCTTACAACGCTATTATTGGACGGACCGGCCTGAGCAAGTTTGAGGCGGTCCCTTCTACTTATCATATGATGCTCAAGTTCCCCTCCATCCGTGGAGTTATTTATGTTAAGGGGGATTAAAAAGTAGCTAGACAATGCTACTTGAGCTCGTGCCGAACGTTTGCACCGTTGAAGAAGGCCCGGGTGGATTTGCTGGAAGAGCTTCCGCACCCGAGGCAAGCGATGGAACCCGTGGGGTTCAAACTAATTAATCTGGTTGAGGATGACTCAACCAAGACGACTCGCATCGGGGCTCATTTAGCCCTTGACTTCGAAAGAGAACTGATCCACCTGCTGAGAAGCCACGTGGATATATTTGCCTGGACCACCGGATGATGTGCCGGGGATTGACCGATCCGATAGTGAACATCGGATCAATACTGAACCTGGAGCGAAGCCTGTCAGGCAGAAAAGAAGGCGTTACTCTCCTGAAAAAATTGAGATCATCCGGGCGGAAGTGAACAAGTTACTGCGGTCGGGATTTATCCGAGAAATCCACTATACTGAATGTGTTGCAAACCCAGTAGTGGTTTCCAAGCCAGACGGGAAATGGCGAATGTGCATCGATTTTACCGATGTAAACAAA
>RWGZ01001469.1:143641-274386 GCA_009725065.1 Utricularia reniformis
GCATCGGTCCCAGCCTCGTTTTACATCCTGCGATAACAACCTCTAACAAACTTGTCAGAGACGGTTACAGGACGTGGATTACACTCGCCGGCAACTCTATAAATACAGGGCAAGATGAAGGAAAAGACAGGACCCTTTGGACGCAGAAGAACATCCTGTTACGCTGCCGAATTCTTCTTGCTTTCTTTACCTCGTCATTTTCATTAGCCTGTTTTGTATAAACTTTGTTTCATTTCTTTAGTGAGCAGACTAAGAGCATAATCAGCTCTTAGTCGAGTGGTTTTCACCCCAATTCACGGGGTTTCCACTATATATTGATGTGTATTTACTTTGGTTTTCAGCTTTTAATCGTCTTCCCCATTTAAAGAAATCAGAACCGAGTTCGTTTGTTGAACGAACCGGACGACTGTTGGTACCCCCTAAAAAGGGACCACAACACATAGAATGTGAGTGCCCATAGGAAAAATAATAAGAGACAATGTATTTACGTCAACAAAATATTACATTCAAGAATTTTCACATTAACAAAGCTAGGTTGCATGATTTGCTCAGATTCGTGCAACCTAGCGCACCCGGTGCGCACCGGGTGTAGGGTGCGCATGGTGCGTAAATATTTTAAAATTTTTTTATAAAAAACAAAAAAACTATATTTTAAATAATTTACATAAAATTTTATACAATCTATCGTATTAGTAATCGAAATGATTTGAAATATTATTAGATTATTAAATAAATTGTAAAAAAATTATATATTTATATTGTTTTAATCAACATCTTTAATTTGGATTCATAAAAAAATAACGAATCTTGCACCCTCACACCCTAAATCTCACGCATCTTTGTTGGTGCAACATAGTAACAAAGTTTGGGATCAAATTAGTCAGATTTATAAATTTTGGAGATAAAAAATGTAAAAACTTTTAGAACTACCAATCTAAGTTCTAAAACCGGACTAGAAACACAAACCAGTGTTCCCTCCAGTTCGGTCCAAATCGGTTTGACTCGTTTTTGGTATTTTAATGTTGTTAAATTATTTAACTATTTGTATTCTATTTCTTCAAGTTTAATCTAATATTCATCTAATAATAACAACAAACATCAATTGAATAAAAAGTTGTCATATCACATTCAAAAAATTCTATCAAATTGCAAAAAAAATAATAAATTTCACTAAAACACAATGTTTTTAAAACCGGTACCGGACGGTATACTGGACAATCTCATTGGATATAGAGATGACAATTTGAATTATCCGCCCCGCTACCCGGTAGATATTCACACCGTTTAAAGGGTTATTAGATAATTAAACGGGTAATGGAAATGGGGCGAGGAAGAAAATCACATATCCACGTTAAATGGATGCGGGTAGTGATTTGATACATAACCGTCCCGCTACCCGTTCGGTTATCCATTTAAATAACTGTATGCCAACTTGTTTTTATTAAACATATTTAATATTTTAAAAATATTTGCATTAATTATGAAACTCTTATTAGGATAGTTAATAATTACCAATTCAACTCACTATTTCATTTTTCAAATTCTCTAGGTTGTTTTTAGTTTTTTCATCTATTTCTCATTGATTTCAATACGATTATTGTCTATTATTTCGTTCATCTTCTTCAATGTTTGAATTCTTATTATGTAGATCTTATTTTTAGGTTGTCTTTTTCCCATTGTTTTTTTTTTCTCAATATTTTGGATGTTTACAACAAAATTAATTCAAATTCATCTTACCATAATGTTTTTTTTTTGTTTTTGGGCAAACAATATAATCGGATAATAGATAAGCAATACAAGTTCATGGGTTTTAGGGTTTAGGGCAAACAATCTGTATGAGTTTTGAAATTTTTGTTTAAACCCTAATTATATTGAATTTCGTGCAACACTTATATTATTAATTTGTTATTTATCTTATTTTCCGTACGGTTAGTTGTAACAATGTTCTTGACTACAATATCATGTTATATATGTTAATATGATAATTATTTGTTTAAATTTTATATTAGATACTTGTAAAACTCTCGAGTGTTATCCGACCATAGAAGAGATGAAAAATGATACTATTGGTCTCAATGATGAAACAATCAAAATTTAAAATTATAGTTATTGAAAGAGTTTTTTTAGTTTTATATTGTTGTTGTATGATTCCTTTGATATATTTAAATATGAATATTTACTATTTTTTAAAAAAAAATCAAAATTGTAAACCGTTGGTTAACCGCTAACCCAACGGTTAATCCATAGCGGATGCGGGGTAGAGAGTGAGCGGATAACAAAAGAATGAGGCGGAGCGGGGCGGGTAACGGGATACATTATGTTAGGCGGGATGAGTAATGGTTACTGGTATAACCGTACCAAATCTCCCTCGTTGCCATCCCTAATTTGATCGATATACCATATATAAATCAGGTATACCAGATATGTATCGGATCTGTATATGAATATTAAAATAAATTAAATTATAAAATATTCATATTTTATTTTTTTAAAACAAAAGCCAACCCGACCCGTAAAAACAAAATATCGGCCGAAACCGGTATGATTGAAATTTCCGTTATATCGGACCAATATAACAAAAATTTAAAACATTCCTAAAACAAAGTCTGGTGTTCAAATAAATGTCTTCTGATTTTGCCCTAGCTCAAATGAAACACCCCTCACCACAATTAATCACAAGATTTTCAGAATTGCATCTAGAAGAGGAATATAGCTTTTGGAAGTGTCCTTCAGCAGTACCCTTCTTGCTTTAATTCTGAAAATTTTGGTTTCATTCTCAGATTTGTGGATCATTACGAAACGAATACAACGCTTGGTCCTTGCTCGAAAAGAGAAGGAAGCGCTTACTCGCCCTAGAATCCGCTGATGCTCCTTTGGCTCTTTAATTTGCTTTAGAAAGTTAAAGCCTTAGTGAGGACTGAATAATATCCAAGGTCTTACCTCACATATATGGATCCTATTCGCTGGGCTGGGCATTTCTCTTTCTCAACGCATTTATGCTGACAGAAACGGAGAGGCAAGCAACAAACAAACGGCCATGGTAATAGTAAAGCAGAATCGAATCGGTTTTGTTCCTGGGTCTGGTTCGAATCGGAAAAAACCGGTCCGGTTTTAGAACACAATTACCAAAACCAAAAAAATCCTTGGAAACTAAATTTAACAAATTCTTCAAAGTGGGGAATACCGCCATTTTCTTCAATGATATAATTTAATTATAAATGATTTTAAATATGAAAAATTGAATATTTTATACAAAGAAAACTTAATTGTGTGATTCGTTCAATATTCCAATCTCATTAAGGAAACATTCTCTNAAAATATCTTGTACCAAAAAATGTGAATAAATATTGATATAAAATGTAATCTAGGTTTCATATTGTACACTAATTTCTCAAAATCTTAGTCCAATCCAAATTAGGAGATATAATATAGAAGATGGTTATTGATGCGTTAGATGGTCAGATATGTAACGTCATAGTGGGTATTTGAATTACAAGTTGGATATAGAAATTGACAATTTTAATAAATGAAAATTAATTCAAATTTTGATAAATTTATCATACTTTATATATGACATATATACGGTTTCACTTCTTAAGCCATCGAATTAGGCATTGGGTGATGGCGAGGGAGAGTTAGATTGCTAGGATCTAATCGCACAAACTCAAGGTAGGAATGTTATTTGATACTAACTACCCAAACTAATGTTTTCATATTCATTTATATTTTTATTATATTATTCAAATATTTAATGTGAATATACATATTGATTTTTTTATTCCGAATAACTTGTTTGAATGATATATTCAAATTTTAATTGAGAAATTCAACCTTAGAACAAAATATAACTAAATAAAAAATATAGAGAATATTAAAGGGAAAACCCCTTCTATTTGATATTTATGTCCGAACACGGGTTCTCCACTACCAAGTTACACTATATCTGGTTGGTACAAAATTTGATTTTTAAAATATTAAAAATAAATAAATTAATAAGATGGAATTATTTTTTTAAGATCAAACGAGAAAAAACTCGAAATCTAATTCTAAAACCAAGTATAGAGCGGTAAAAAAACGGTACTAAATGATATATTGGTCGTATGAAAAGATGGAGCATATCTAATATATTTACACTAAAAATCCAAGTAAAATACTTAGCAATTTGTGTATATAATTCCATCCTTATGATCCAAACAATTTAAGGAAAGAGAAATTATAGTATGTGTGATCTAGCCTCTATGTTTGTAACTAATGAAGCACACATTCATTGTACCAGTTCCTTCAAAGGTACTTGAAAGTTGTCAACATTTTTATGGAGTCTTCATGTCAATAAAAATTACATACAGATACACACACACAAGTTGCATTGCTCAATTGATATAAAAGAGAACCAAGCATTATACTGCACCGTTGTAAATTAGAGGAATTCAGTTTCATTTACGACGTACAGAGAATCAAGTATTATGTTGTACCATAATACAACCCGAGTTTTTTACCGTATTAATGTGCTAGATCCTAACAACATCTAATAAGTCGGGATTCAGAATCGTAACAATATTGAAGAACATAAAGCAAAGCACCGCTAAGGAACTGGTGTACTTTTACACAACAGATACGTAACATATAGACAACAAGCCTAAGTACACTATAAAGAGTTTCATTCATAAAACAGCATCATTAGCTGTACATATAGAAGTGGATAACAATCAATTCATAACAAAAGTACAGTCACCTGGTGAAATCCAGAGCCTTATAATTCTCCTTTGAACCATGATGCATTCCTTATTTATTTCTTTGTTTTGGAGAACAATGCCACTCTGATGCATTTACAACTGAAACCAAAATTCAATAATAACAACATGTTTCATTTTCTTTCTAGCTTGATTTACCTTCATCAGTCTAGCTTTCCCTAAGAAGGGAAATTCTAGATGTAGATATTTGCATCAAAGGTAATACCCAAAAGACATGAGTAAACGAACATAATGGAAAATTGCGTGTCATCGGAACAGAGGTAATATTCCCCACTGATGTAGGAAGCCTTCACCAGTTGTAACCTCAAGTACCAAAAGAACAAATACTGCAAGCATTGCTGCTCTCCCGTTCCATGTTTCAGCACTTTTAGTCCAACCCCACTCCCAAACTACTACTGGTGCAGGCAATTCTCTACGCTGAGAATCATATGCTGCTAGCAGCTCTTCTACACTTCCAAGTGGTACTAAAGACTGTAGCAAACAAACCACAACACTTTTTAAACTTTCATATACATCATTTAATGATCTTACACAAAACATTTCTAATCGACTAGCAATGGCATGTCAGTCCATAACAGGTTTAGCATAAAAAACATACTTTTAAAGAGAAGAAAACTGAAATAAACTGTCCAAAAGTAATTGTTTTCCCAATCACCTGCCGTGCCTCAAGATTAGAGACAGCCATGGCTCCAACGTACGGGAGACTTTCAATTACAGCATCAGCCAAATCAGAAATGAATGTAGGCTCACAACCAAGTGCAGGAACACGTCCCCAATTCACTATACCAGATTCCAAAGCCAATTCCTTGTACTCAACATCTATCTCCTCCAATGTTTCAATATGTTCACTAACAAAGCTATGGAAAAATGAAATATAAACACGCAAAACATGAGCAGCTGTATATGACAAAAAATGGGGAATACAGGTTTCACCTAATTGGGACAGCTAGAAGACTCTTCACTCCTTTTCTTCCAAGGTCAACAATTACATCATCTGTGTATGGTTTCAGCCATTCTACAGGACCAACTCTACTCTGAATCAAATCATTGCCAGGTTAAGTAAGAAGAAACCATAAAATAACACTGAAGACATTTTTTTATTTAAATATCTAACACAGGAAAAAAAATATTTTATGGCATAAATGATTAAAGAGCATAAATGGAGGTGGTCATATGGTGTATCAAGCATCAAAGCCAAGGGCAGTAACCTGATAGGCAAGCGTATATTGATTATATATCCTTCTCTTTTCCAATTCTTCCATTATCAAGTCCACGCACTCCTCCATCTCGGATTTGTAAGGATCACCAGCTTCCTCGACATACGCAAGTGGGACCCCATGAGCAGTAAAGAAAACCATTACCTATAACAGAGATATATTAGAAGAAGAATAGATTTCTTGCCTATATTTTTGGTTCTATCAACTTCAAAAAAACAAATGCAATGATACTCAAACAAGAAAAAAAATTTATATCATGGAGAATTACCTCCCCAGGAGACTCAAATTTCAACAGCTCCTTTCCAATCAGATCTGCCATTGCTTTTATATAACCTTCCCGCTGGTACCAGGATGGAATTACTGTGTGCTGCATGTTGACTAAATACGCATCCTCCCTGTGTTTAACAGATTTCACAAAAAAACTGATGCAGTCAATTAAGTGTTTTTAGTGCAAGTTATATAGGTAAATACAAACCTGAATATACCCTCAAGTAGACGAAGACTTGAACCACTTGTTGAGATGGAGAACTGAGGGTAGAGGGGAAGCACTACAAGTTTCGTAATTCCGTCTATTTTAATCTAGATATTGAGAAATGTGTTCAGAGTCAGAGGACTTAATACATTTTATTTTGACTCTTTTTCATGAAGATTCCTAATGAAGGTTCGCCAAAAAAGGCAAGAGATAGAAAATGCAGAACACATCAATAGACATTGGTTAGAACTCAGAACAAGACCATGCAAAAATTAGCAAAAAAAATTAAAACATAAAAATAATGAAGGATACCTGCTCAATTGCTTCTTCAGTGAAGGGATGCCAGTAGCGCATACCTACATACACCTTTGCTGGAATGTTCTTTTCACATAGTGCTTTCTCAAGCTCTAAAGCCTGTAGAAAAAAACAAAGATGCCCAACTAGTGTAAAAAGACATCACAGGTGCATATGAAATGTACACTCAGTATTCTTCTTATCATAATTCTGTTCCAATGCCTTATGCTAAATTGTATAAATTTCTCTTCGTCAGCCAAAGAAAAACGTAATAAATAAAATGCACCACTTGGCTTCCAGGAAGAACAAAAAGAAGTTTTTACTTTTGATATTTGAAAACGCAATATGTAGCACTGGACAACACAATAGGTAATAAATACTTCAAAAGTATGTAACAGAATGATTTTTATGTTGCAAAACAGAATTATACAGTAAAAATTCGACCAGCAAAAGATCATGCCTGTGCATCAGTCATACGCCGGAGAGGTGAACCACCACCAATTGAAGCATATCCTTCCTTGCTCTTTGGGGATCTAACAACAGATATGAATTGTGCCAAAGGCTTTTGAAGAAAGCGAAATAGTCTAGGCAATCGAATAATATCCTGTATCCAAATTATATAGAAATAACTATTCTGTAACTTACAGGGCACTAGTCAATGCAACCATAAAAAAATCAAAATTATCAGATACTCACTGGATCAGCAAATAGATTAAACAAGAAAGGTTGCACATCATCTAGTGTCTCTGGACCACCAAGGTTCAGCAGGAGTACCCCAATCTTTTCATTACTGGCAAGTGAGTTGATGGAGATTTCTTGAGATCTGGAGGTAACCAGCGCTTCTGATTTTCCAGAATGTATAACTGGATGCTCTCTGAGTATATTTTGCACCTTTGACCATCCCAAGGAGGATCTTGCAAGCAAGGGTCCTTTTAAAAGGGAAGACCTTGGAAAAGCTCCCCATTGGACCTTTCCACAAAGACACATGCCCTGAGAGGAGAGTTTGGCTCGTGGCAGTAATCTACGAGAAACAGATGGAAAGGAGTATCAAAAATAGTATCATGCAGAAACTTTAAAAACCAAGATAAAAGGAAAAGAAAGACTCCGTCTGTTAGAAAAAAATTACTTCATTCTCAAGTATAGTAAGAAAACCCAGAAAATCTTCAAATATGTAATTTAAACCATCTTCCACAACCCTAAACCTTCATGGCAAATTATTCAGGATATCACCTGAATCAGACTTAGCAGTTTACCGTCAAGCAAAGTTGCAAATTTTCTAGCAATTAATTTCATGGAATCAGCATCAATCAATCTAACTGCCTACTGGCAATCATAGACCAGATTCAACACTATCCATAACCCCCAAATTTGATGAACTATGAAACCCCGACACTGGATATAAATCACTGAAGTAAATAGTGATTTAAAATCAATAAAACGCAACTTGGAGCTAGTTCTTATCCGAGAAATGAATCCACCAGCCTCTACACAAAAGAACATATTCCGAATCGAGTACCCATCCATTATACTAGAGAAATTAGAACCCTCACAATGTAGAAGAAGGAGCTTGAATGCGTATATCCATCGCCTGATTCATCTTTCCTTGGAGAACACAGAGGTATCCGTAGAAAGGGACGCTCGTGGTAGCCGAGGAAAACAGCGTTTCGAGATGTACTATTGTTCTTTTGTTTCTTATTTCGCCACGTCTATCGTGTTATCCTGCTCCCATTTCCTTGTACTTCATCTAGTTTTTCGTAGTTTTCAAGTATTTAGTCCAAATAGAAATAGTGTTACCTTCATTACCATAAAAAACGTCATAGATATTATAGGAATTAGGAATTCACAATGTAGTTATAATGTATGATAAGTAGCAATGTATTGATGATATTACTAATATACAATCAGAATATGGATAATATATTAATCATATCGTAATATCGATTATGATTGATATTTAGTTGATGTTATATTTATAAAAGTGGGATATAATAAATTTATAAAGATTTGAGGTCTCATCACATAATGATTTATTCATTATAGTATCAGAGTTGATTCAATCAAAATCATGAATGTCATTACCGAAAAGTACAATTAAGTTCAATTTATAAGTCCAAACTTATCATGTATTTAGATTTGAGTGGGTGTTGAATTCATACAACATTGTGCAAGAAAAAGAGATATATTAGATTTATAAAGATGATGAGTGACATCACATAATAAATTGCTTAATTTTTAAAGATGATAAGTGGCATCACATCATCAGTAGGTTAATCACAAATAAATGGACTTACAGAGGTCTCCAACAAAATCATTAATTACAGATTACGCACAAAACATGAGGATTTAGGAGGCAAGTAGTCTGACATGTTACATGAAGTGTTGTGGGCTTATTGCACAACTCCTCAATCAACTACTCAAGAATTCATGTTTGCTTTGGTGTATGGATCGCATGCAAATAGTCCGATTGAGTTATTTATCAAGTCTACTAGAGTGAAACAATATGATGAGGACCTCACATTTCTCTTATTGGATATTAGAGACCCAAATGTGAGCTCATATCTTCTCCGGGAAGGAGGGAATTCCCAACATTATTATCATAAGACTATGAAGCAAACCCATAATAAGAGAGTATGACCATGGAACTAGGAAGGACCATATCGTATTCTCAAAAACTTAGGCGAAGTACCTATATATTGAAGATCCTTTATGGTGATGAAGTTCCTGAACGTGGAACATTATGAATTTACGGCAATATTTCATGTGAAACCCTATTGATGTTTCATGGTATCTTTTTTCTTAAAAAAGTATTTTACTTTTCTTAACAAAATAGACATATTCTCTATCAGACTAACAATATGTCAATATAAACCATGATAAGCCTGAACGGTTGGGACTCTTAACTCGTCTGATTGGTGATCACTCATTCAAAATCATGATGCTCGCAAAATTTACCAGGAACTTAGTCCCGACAATAATTTGCTTGTTGAGGTTTAATATGCAATGACTATTACAACTTGAGAGGTTGATTATGTCAATTAGTGAAAAAGAAGAGAAAATATAAGAAATCATTTGAGCATAGAAGGAAGAATTGGGTATGACTTGGGATTTTACGTAGAACTGTAGCTCCAAAACCATTCTTGTCACGGAAAATTTTTTATATTATTTTTTGAAACATATAAAATTACATCAAATTAACTAATCTAAACATGATATTCGAGTAAATGATTTTTCATTAGGAACTGAAGATTGAGTTGTGCAGTACCTCTTCTGGGTTATAAAGTCATTAGTGACACTTTCTTCTAGAATAATGTTGTCATTTGTATGTCTCTATCCATCGATAAGATATCATAACAATTTTATCCATTATATGATGAACATTGTCCCATCTTTGCTCTAACTGTTTGGCATTACGACGCCCTCATATTGCCCAAAGAGCTAAATATAACATTGCAAGGAGTCCATTTCGTATCTTGCACCAGATCCCAAAACTCGTTTTGGGAAGACCACTCTTCCATACTCATCAATTTCTAGGCGCATTTCTCTACTTGCCCATTGTTCAAATCTATCTCAAACTTGTTGTGTCTTCATGCATAGGATAAAGATATGTTGCCTTGTCTCTAATTCTTTACCACAACCACCACATAAATACGAGTTCAAATGTATTCGTCTCAATGCCAGAATCCCCAACGTTGGTAATTTATCATTAGCAAGTCGCCATATATGGAGATTCACTTTTATAGGAACCAACGATATCCATCTAACATGTTTTAATATCTCAACCACACCAACCTCGTGAATTCTATATTCAAATAATTCACTCATCCTCATTGTACTAAAGACGTCATTATCTAACAATGTCCACTATATTACATCCATACTATCGATCAAAACTACACTGACTAATAGTTCTTCAAGAAACAACAACTAAGTGCTTGTTCAACCTCTCAACTGGGCTCTCCACCTGACCTTCCACCTCCAATGCCTTCCTATATTCTCACATGTCTTAGAGACAGTTGCTACTTTATCCAAAGTCATTGCATATATTCCAGGGAATTTTGTTGCTAATGGTTGTACCCTAACCCATACATCCAACCAAAATTTGATGGTCTCTCTATCCCCAATTTTCCATCTAATGCTCAATGGTAAAGACATATTCAATGTCTTACAATTCTTTTTAATCGAAATAATTTTAGCCCATAAGAATGATCTCACCCCGTATTCAAGTCTGGTACTCATCCCGCCATCTTCACAATAGATCGCAACAACCAATCTACGCAATAAGACTCCTTTTACTATAGCGAACATCTACCACCACTTAGATAAAAGTGACAAATTATTGCCTCTCATTGACTTTATCTCCAGACCTCTATTCTTTATGTTTTTATACACTGATCACATATCACCCAATGTATGCAGATTTTCTCTTGTGTTTCTCCCTAAAAGAAATTTCGTCTAATATTCTCCAATCGATCAATGACGAGCTTCGGGGCTTAATTTATTTTTTCGACAACATATGATTATTCCATGAATTTAATCGAGCTTGTACCCTATCAATAACCGGCTGTCAAATCTCTTTTTATATAGTTTCACCCCAGAGGGAGACCCAAATAAGTCATCGGTTGCTTTCCCACCCCACATCCCACTTGAGTTGCCATAAGCTCCACCGTCTCTTCCAAAACATTAAGTCTCATCAAAGCCGACTTTTGCATATTCACCGCAGTCGTGTTAATTGTTGGAATCGTATCAAAGTTTGTTGCATCTTCTCGATATTAGAATTAGACCATTCTCCAATAAATATAGTGTCATCTGCAAACTGTAATGTGAAATTTCGAGTCATTGACTACCAAAAGAGACGTCTTTCAGAGCTCCACTCCCTATAGAGTCCTCCAACATATAATGTAAAATCTCTGTTACAATAAGAAATAGGAACGGAGCCATAGGGTCGCCATGTCTCAATCCTTTACGAATTGGAAAAAATTCGGATGGGGATCCATTGACTAAAACTGCACCCGAAGTTGTACAAAGCAATGATTTTACCCATTTGATCGAAAATCTCACCTCTATCATAAAATTCAACAAGGCCTTCCAACATACGTTTTAGATCTTAATTCGTCTGCAATAATCTCATTCATAATTAGAACTCCATCTATAATTTTCCTTCCAGGAAGAAAAGAAATATGTTATTCCCTTATCACCTCACCATTTTTGCTCGTAATCTGTTTGTCAAAATCTTTGCTATAATCTTGTATTGTGCACCAACCAAAGAGATCAATTGATAGTCATTGAGCGCCATTGGATTGTCTCTTTTAGGAATTAATGTAAAGAAAGATAGGTTAGACCTCTTTCCATTTGTGGAGGTGGCCTCGAACTCTTTAACGAAATCCACAATATCTTTTTTCAAAATTTCCCAACCTTGTTTAAAGAGCCCAAAAGACAAGCCGTGTGGTCCAGAGGCTTTGTTGTCACCGCAACTATTAACAGCTTCTCTAATCTCAAGCTTAGATATCCCTCGATCTAACCATGAACAAAATCTGTCGAGAATGTATTAACATTAGAGAATGAGAAATGTTCCATATCAATGTGATCTTCAGCATATATTGTGCTAAAATGAGAAAAAATAACATTCTTTATCCAGTCTAGTTTGGTAACCCCCTCTATCAACCATCAACCCTGTAATAGGGTTTGATCTTCTCATCACTTTCATAGAATTATGAAAGAATTTTGAATTTTCATCGCCGTCAATCATCCATTTGCATTTAGCCTTTTGTTGATACATCTTGGTTTGTCGCTCGATAAGTTGCCACATAACTCTCAAACACTCGGCTCTTGATATTCTTTCCTCATAATTGAGATCTCTCGATTACACCTCTATATCCCAGGATGTCTCATTTTTTCCTCGCTTCCTCTAATTTTGTGTTAACATCACCGAACACATGTTTGTTCCATTCTTTCAATTTCTACTTTACAAATTTAATCTTCTCCTTCAATCTGAATCTTGTAGCCCATCCACCTCAAAATCTCTCCATATTGATTTAAAAAAATCCCAAAATCCCTCGTGTTCCATCCATACATTGAAAAATCGAAATGGTTTTGGCCCAAAGTCCTAATTATTAAGTTGAAGAAGAATCGAGCAAGGATCTAATAAGTTGGCTCTAATCCCACCAACTCTGCATTGTGCCAGATTTGTGATAAATCTAGTGTTATCAAGCATCGAACCAAGTGACTCATTATTGTGTCGGATGTGTTGTGTCAAATGAACATCCGTCTCATTAGTGGCTTATCTTCAAATCCCTCTATGCTATGAATTCTCTAAAATCCTCTATTTCCATTAATGAGATTACCGCATTAAAATCACCCATCAAACAACATATACCATCACTGCTTTCATGAATTATGGATATATCATCCCATAATTGTCTCTTAGCATATCTTCCTATTGAAAACCCATCACCGTAAAAAACATTTATTAAAACCAAATTTCTATCCATATTATTTCACCTTCCAATCACACCCACAAACCCATCACCGTAAAAAACATCATCATTTTTAAACACACTAGAATCACAAATTGAAAGCAAACCACCCTCCCTTCCTATTGCACCCCTCCAGTGAAAGTCAACCATTCTGTTGTCCCATATGTTCAAAATTAGACTCATTGTGACCTCAGATATTTTAGTCTCTTGGATCATCAAGAATTCAATTAATTCATTCGCTATTAAATTACAGAGCATATGTCATTCTCAATACTTGTCAACCTCGAATATTAATACTCAAAATCTTCATATTTCACTCAAAATAAAGTCCTTGTCTCACCACTAAAATAGGGTAAATCTAAGTCTCCCTAAGTAGTAACATGCAAATGATTAGGAGTCAATCCCATCATACTTCTAATTTCATTAATATGTGCATTCTCAATTTTCTATTTTTCATCTCAATTTTTGATTAGGGTAAATCTAAGTCTCCCTAATTCATTTGATTCTTTGCTATCTGATCCAAAGTGTGATTTTAATTCTGAAAAAACGTGTTCCTTATCTCCTGATTTTAATTCTGTTGAAACATGTGCATTGTTGCATGAAAATTCTTGCATTGCTTTAAATGGACAAAAATGTATTTCATCTCTTAAAAATCATGTCTCTGATTCTGATTGCAAAAACATTAGGTATACAAAGCATGGGATAGGCTATAAATCAAAAGAAAAACATGAACCAATGTCGGTAAAGATTAAGAATAAAAATTCTATTCTTGTGTGCTTACCCCCATATGTGAAGTTTAATTTTCGCACAAAAATATATGTCTCTAATCTAATTCGAAAACTACATGATATAAGACAAAATACGCATGTTAGAGTCTTTAAGTTCACTCAAAAATGGATTCCAAAAGGCTATGTTTAAATGTTGTGATTTAGGTACTTACTTGATAAATGATTAATAATGATGATATGAACAGAGTATAGTGTGAATTAAACTTGATTATGTGTTTATAATTGTAAAAATTAGAGTATAGTATGATAGATTATTTTCATTTTTTTAGAGATCTAGTTAAAGGGAATATGTTTTATGCTGAAATTTGTGCCAACTTGTGATCAAATTGTTGATACTTACTAAGTCTCTTAATATTAACAATTTGATTCCAAAGAAAAGTTGTTGGCCTGTTGTTGTGTTTGTAAAATCTGTGAGTTAAAGCTATGTTGTTCATATATGAATTATACTTGATAAAATGTGATTATTGAGTATAAACTTCGTTCTTTTTGACTGATTATGATTTCATTTGTGTTGATATGGTGAATGTGGGAGAAATATCATGATAAATGTGTGAATTGTGGTATCAACTTGACGTATTGAATGGCTTATGCAACAACTATACTATTAATCAAATTGATGCTCAATTTGATGAAATTATCTCTCTTTAGTTGCTGATGTGGTTCAATGCTGAAAAATAGTATGTTTTAAAAATTATGATGCTGCAATTGCTATGTTTGCCTTACATATTGAATAATTTGAGAAATAGTTTTGGATTGATGAGTTGATGTTAGAAATGTGGTATTTGAAATGCTTTGTTTGTGTTTTTTAAGAATTGTTGTGGTCCGATTGAATTGTTGCTACTTGCTGAACTTCGATCTTATCTTATGTTATACTTGCTATGTGTAAGTGGAGATGATAATTGTGTGGACAGTTTCATTAAATATGATATATATTAAAAGTCTATGTTTGACACTATGATATGATGTGAGAATACCGTTGTGTTGAAATGGTTATGCTACTATATGAACGAATATCTCTTCACCATTGTGTGAACATCAAATCTATCTTACCTTCGATGTTTGTGTAAAATGGTGTGCGTTTGATGTAATTGCATGGCTTTTTGCATTGTGCTTTTGTCTTTGGTGTATATTTGAAATTGCATTTATACATTTTAGTACTAACCGCCTTTATTTGATTATGTACTCCCATTTGAGAAGCTCACGTATCTGGACTTAGGGCGAGAAATCCATACCTGAAATAAGGTTATCTTCTTGGTTGTTCATGCCTCACCGACTATACCTTTTCAAATTAAGGGAGAGTTCACCGCTCTCTAAAATGTGAGTAAGATTGAAACCCTTTTAGGAAGTAAATCTCAGGTGTTACAGGCTTGGAGTACGATCTACAAATATCAAGGGGGAGATTGTTGTTAATGACATTGAGATCGTGATTCGATTATGAACCTACGATTGAGCGTTGTGAATATAATGTGAATTGGGCCTGTGTGTATACCAAATTGGGCCGATGACCAAATTAACTTCTTGGCCCAATTATATATAAAGTAAACATAAGGAAGATAGAAAATGTGCGTGACTTTCTGTTTGGTTTTGAGGCTGAAATATTAAGAAAGGGGAAAACTCTTAAGGGTTGCGACTGTGAATTGTTTGTCACGATTCTTTATGATCTTGAGGTGTTAGATTTAAACATTTGTTTGAGTTTACATTGGTAAACATTCGGAGTGACAAGATTCGTGTAAATCTGGTATTGAACGGGTGTTGGAAGCATATGCGATTTTAGTTCCTTGAAATACAGTGGTGAAGTGATCATTAGTGTAATTCATTTCTTGTTATTACTAATTCGTGTATCATGTGTGCATGAAAACGAAAAGGAACGGAGGAAATTTCGTGGTTCCGTTGAACACAAAATTTTCAGAATCTTTGAGTGATCGAAACCCTCATATTGTAATATCTGTGTGTGCTAAAGCTTCGGGAGAAAAATATTGAATAATTCTATCCCTTAACTTTACGTTTATTGCGATTACGTGTGTTATTTGTTTATGATTAGCGTGACATTGAAATTTCTGTGTGTATGAACATTTCAATTTGCTAATTAGTGAAAATAACGTAGGGTCGAATAGTGGATTGCAGATACGATCAATTCTAAGCCAAGAATCGTGATCGGATAGCACTTAAAAATTCTTTGTGTTCTTATTTTATGTTTCAAATAAAATAGACTTAGGATAACATACATAAATCATTTTTCAGTTAAGAAAAAAATAATTCAACAATTATCACGTTATAAGCATCTCTAAGCACAACAATGGCAGAGAAATTTAGAGCACTAAAGTCTTTTATGTTAGTTTGTAAGGTAGATTTTTCACCTTCATTAGAGTCAGTTTCCTAGAGATCTTGGTGTTGAAGGCAAATCTGCATTTTTGTTGTCCATACTCGATATCTTTACATTTGAATGTTGGGGTAGCAATGAAGTTGATGATATTTTTCTGAATAACAAGAACAACACGTAAACTAAGAAGCTTAGTGTAATTTGAATCTTGCATATCTATTTTTAATGTCATGTTCTTTTCCTTATTCCATTATTGATTGCATTAATGTGTTTTTAGCCAACGATCTATTGATCTTTAATCTTACAAACTTGAAGCTAAATTTGGTTTGAGCTTTGAAGAAAGTTGCTTGAATTATGAAAACAATGAAAATTACCGTTGAGTAGCCTTTTAAGTCAGTTGGGTTTGTATTCTTCATGGGCCTGAGGAGTTTTGGGTATTTTGTATTGATTGAATTGATTGTGTTCATGGTCTTCATTAAATTTATAAACTCATTCTTCTCTTTGTCTTTTCTAGGTTTTGACCCATTAATTCCCTTGATTTTAGCCAAAAAATTTTGGGTTGAGTTTGATTTTGGTCTTTTATAATTTGAGTTTGATTTTGGGTTAAATTTGATTTTTGGCCAAAAATATTAACCCAACACAGCAGCACGATTGATATCTCTAATCAAGCATATAATTTTTTATTGAACAAATATCTAATTGATAAAAATGTGAACAAATATTACTTATTAATAATAAAATAAACAAAATTACTATTTATTGTATTTAAGTGTTAATCGAGTTTTGGGACTGGATTTCGTGAGACACACATTGGACCATATTGTAGAAAATCAGATAATATTTGCGGATATTATATATGATTAGGTTATTGGGCTTTCCTGTGTGTTGGGCCTTATCCTTTTCATTGCTATTGGGTTGTGCGATAGACTATGGAGGTTGGGCTGTGCGATAATCGGTTGGTAAATGGGCTGTAAGTCGGTTAGCCCATAGTATAACTTTGGTTACGTCGCTTGAGTTTGCACACTTTTGTTTCATAGCCTAGGGTTTGCTATTTTTGCTCTCTACGTATTTTTGCATTATGGCATGTGTTCTTGCTATGACTTGCGACTGTCTTGTGCTGCTACGCGATATCTCTTGTGTGCTAGCATGTTTTTTCTTTCACTTTGTTGTGTTGCTTTCAAAAGAAATCTTCGAAACTAAGGCTTGCTGCCTTTGAATATGAGGCTTGCCGCCTATTCTTTAAAAGTTTTCTTGTACAAATCTGTAACTTAGAGCGTCTGTGACCTTATAGTGCTCTTGTGATTCACTGCATGTGTTGAATATTGTGTGCTTGGAATTGTGTAGATTTTAGTTATCTTTACGCATATTGTTATTGTGCTTTATCTTAACTTTGTGACCGCCATTATACTCACTAGTTGAGTATCGCTTACCACGGCACAAAAGTTCAAGTGTAAAGCATTGTCTGGTTTCAAATCTGACGGGTTCTTGAACTTCTTGTTTCAGATCTCATCACAACACTTTCAGATCTACAATATTTTGAGTAGATCTGAAACCTCTTGAACGTCTTGAATCCACAGCTTGGTTATCGTCAGAATAGACTAAAGCTTACGGTTAGACCAGTATCACTTTCATATCTTGTTTACTAACTATCTCTTGAGGTGTGCAGGAATAAATCGAGACTTAGTGTGTTTATGGAAAAACACAACTTGAAATTCTAGTTCTGAATTGGACTTGATGTCCTCGTGAACTAACTGGGACAAAACTGAGCAATTCTAAACCCTACTTTTAGTTTACTTAACTGTGTTATTGATTGATTACGTGATTAGTTGTTTGTGAAACTTCTTGTTTGTTAATTACGTGATTCACTTTCAAAATAGTGGATTGCCGAGACGATCGATTCTAAGATAAGAATCGGGATCGGATACCACTCTAAAATCTGTGTGTTTTTATCGCTTTACGAATACTAGATCTAATAGGATTAATAAAAACAAGTGGTGGAGATGCGTGGTACTTGCTAATTAATCTGTATTAATCAAATATTCTAATAGATTGCTCCTGCATACTGTTTAGTGTCTTGTTTGTGTTCTTTCTTGTCTTTATTGACTGTATACGTGACTCTGTGTTACTGCTTACTGGTCTAAATTCCTAGCATGTCTATAACTGGTGAGTCTAAAGAAGTAGTGCCTAAGGAAGGTAACCACTCAAGAACTGGGTGGTTTTTAAATAAACCACCCAAGTTCAATGGGAAGGACTTTGGTTACTGGAAGGCGAACATGTTAAATTTTCTTAAACAATATCTAAAAATATATAGATGTGTAGTGTATGGTACTGGATTAGTAGCAGATATGGATTTAAAACCTAGCTAGGGTGATAAAGATGTTGCTATAGAATTGAATGCTAGGTGTTTTAGTGCTTTATTTTCTGCATTAACTGTTATTGAGTTCAATAAGATATATAGATGTAAAACTGCATATGAAGCATGGTCAAAACTAGAAATTCTGTATGAGGGAACCACTAGAATTAGGAAAACTAAATTGAACATGCTTAAACATGAATTAGAAATGTTCTCTATACAGAGTAATGAATCTATGATTGACTTGCAGCAACGTTTCATTCTACTGGTGAATGAAATGGAGCTGTTAGGTCATAAAATGACTAACGAAGTAAAGAACTCTAAAGTGTTAAGGAGTCTAGACAACAAATTAGAAATTCTTAGAACCACAATAGAACAAACTAAAGACTTAGATACTCTAAGTGTGGATGAGTTGTTCGGTATTCTGTTAACTAAAGAACTACATCTAAGAAATATGCAACAACTTGTTGAAAAATCATCATCTCTCGTACTAAAGACTATTGAATCATCAAATAAGGTTGTCAAACAATAGTCTAAGTCTAGGACAACTTAAAGGACTCTTACACCGGAATCCTCAAAGAAAACTCTTGTGTCTGACTCTGAAAGTGATTCAGACATGGAAATTTCCTTGTTAGCAAAGAAAATTAAAAATCTTCTAAAGGCAAAAAATTCACCTAAAATAGATCTTGAAAAATTAAAAAACATAACATGTTTTAAGTGTAAAAAATTTGGTCACATTAGGTCTAACAGTCCCTTATTGAAACATGAAACTGAAAATAAAAAATCAGTCCTCTAAGTCTTACTTGATGAAGAAATGTATTCTTTAAGTGAATCGGAAAATTGTGGGTATGCTTCTCTTGGAGAAGAGAACTTAGCCCTAGTTGGTATTAATCAGATTAAATCTGACTCTGAGGTCAGTTCATCCAAATATGATGAATGCATTTATCTTCTAATTGAATTTGTAAAACTAGCTAAAAAATACTCATAATTAGAGGATAAATATGAAAACCTGTTAAAAGAAAGAAATGAATTTTTTTAGAAACTGAATATAGAGAATAACCCTAGTAAGTGTTTAAATAAGATTTTGAGTGTACAAAATAATTTTTTTGATAAGACATGTCTAGGTTTTAACAACACTTCTGAAAATTCTACAAAAAAACTAACTATGTGCTTTGTTAAATCTTCCATTCCTGAATGCTTTGATTGCTCATCATCTGCTCTGAAATCTGATACCTTAAATGTGATTGATACTACTGCATTAACTCATAAGTCTGAAATTGTTGAAACAAAGTTTGTAAAAGGTTCCACATCTTATAATGTTGAAAGTATGGAGTTTGAACTTGCCTGCAACCTAAAGCATGATGAATGTGTTCATATTAATGGTCCTTTTAATTTCGCTAGACAGGGCATAGGCTTTATTTCAAAATCTAGTCAACGTACATGGCATGCACCTAGGCAGAATATTAAAACTAACCTAACTGTCGTTACCTTGCCTACATTCTTGAAAAAGAAAAATGAGAAATTCATCACGGTTAATATGCTCATTAACAGACTGATTTCTTACTCTAGAAAGCATGAACATCTTATGATTTACAATGTTAATCAAATGTGGATTCCTAAAACTACAGGCCTCGATCCTCGATAGCGGATGTTCCAGACATATGACGGGAAATAAAGATTTGCTAGTTGATTATAAAAGTACTAAAGGGGGTATATTTACCTACGGGGACAACTCTAAAGGTAAGGTAATAGGTACGGGTAGTTTTTAAATCTGGTCATTTTGAAATCTTGAATATCTTGCATGTTAACAATTTGATGCATAATTTGATTAGTATTAGTCAATTGTGTGATTTGGTTATGATGTCTCTTTTTGCAAAAATGCATGCAATGTGCTTAAGTGTGGTGAATTAATTTTCAAAGCATGTAGATTGAAAAATGTATATGTTCTAAATAAGGTTGAGAATGTGGATGCATGCTTAATTTCTCAATTTGATTCCGCTTATTAATGATTTAGGAAATTAGGTCATGCGAGTCTAGATCTTATCTTTAAGCTAAAGAGACTTAATCTAATTAGAGAAATAGATAACACTTTTAACAATGATAAGTATAATTGTGAAGTGTATGCTAGATCTAAACAAACTAAAGCAACCTTTAGGAAAATTAATGCTGTAAACTGAGTAATTCTTAACCCTACTTTTAGTTTACTTAATTGCGTTATTGGTTGATTACATGATTAGCTGTTTCTGAATCTTCTTGTTTGTGGAATGTTTCTGGTTTGCTAATTAGTAATAATATCGCATGGCAAAATAGTGGATTGCCGAGACGATTGATTCTAAGATAAGAATCGGGATCGGATACCACTCTAAAATCTGTGTATTTTTATCGCTTTACGAATACTAGATCTAATAGGATTAATAAAAACAACACATATAATATCGGTTATGAGTTAATCTACCATAAACCCGAACGAGATGCATATAACTAGATTATAGGGTTACGATTGTAGAAAGTCAAGATTCAATGGGCAGGAAGAGTGTCGGTGTAGCCCAATTCATAAGAGAAGTGAATCATATTATAAAGGTTTGGGTCAAGCCAATTACTTTTGATATTACTCTCAATATAAACCAAAACTTTTGTATTTACACATTCGATGTGGGACAATGTTTCAACACTCCCTCTCAAGTCGAACTGGCTTTGATCCGGTTCAGAATTTCTTCAATATACTCGAATCATAGGTCGATCTATTTTTGTCGTCTACGTCCGTTGCGCTTTTCTACCATAGTTTCTCTTTTTTTTTCGTCTAAATCGGTACGGACCAATCCGAAACCTACCCTGCAGCTCCGATACCATGTATAAACTCAAGATTCAATGGGACGAAAGAGTTCGGTGTAACCCAGTTCATAAGAAAAGTGAATTACATTTAAAAAGCTTGGGTCTAACCAATTAATTGTGATATCACTCTCAATATAAACCAAGACTTTTCTATTTCCACGTCCGATGTGGGACAATGTTTCAACAATACCATCCTAATGTGGCTACTATGAATGAATGGTCCCTCCCCTTGACATACTTGTGCTGCCTCCATTCAGCAAATGTGCAAAAGCATTGTTTTGGTACAAATACTTTCTGGTTTTCTTCCCATGATTGAACGAAACAAACAATTCCAAAAAATTGACATTTTGTGACATATAAAACTGCCCAGATAAACAAATGTTTGGTTAATGTCTTTGATGCCAATTATCTTGCTAAAACATTTCAAAGAGTATGAACTTTTATCTTTTTCAGGCCTCCTATATTTGATTTAATTTAAATATCTCCCTCTGACATATATGATCTGAATCAGACAAAGTTTACTGAAGCATTACAGTAAGCAGGATTATTTGTACATTGTATTCACATGAAAGATGACTCAGAGACACCGTGTCTAGTTGCTATCTTCATTTTCCACGCCTATTTTTGTGAAGGGGAACAAGCTTCAAGTGTGTTGTAGTTTTCCATGTACAGTACATATACAGATACAGATAAAGAGTAAGTGATTATTATTAAGTGTGTGTCAGTTTTTTTTGTGAATAAAGAAGAGAGCTTCAAAGGGTCGGGTCCCCCCTTCGTCAGCCACTATCACTTTCATGTACAACTCTCTCTTTACTGACCAGCTCTTTATATTTTCACTTACGTGAATTCTTTATATTTCCTCCACTCTTTTTAATTAACTGCTTCTCTCTTCATCATTCCTTTATCTTTTCAGCATCATTAAATCATTAAACTTTCTGTTAGAAATATGATGTTGTCCCATATTAGAAAATGAATTAGTTTAGATTAATTTATACGAGAAGATATATCATACTAAAAGATTTGTTCAAATCTTTTACGGTGTGATCTTCTCCCCTTATACGTTATATATATCCAAACTCTCATTATAATTTCGACTAGATCCTAGAAATTTAACATATTTTGTTGTTCTAGTTGTAACACTAACCTCAAGTTAAACTACTTATGATTTGATTTAACTTTATATCTATTTTGGGGTATAATCTCGATGTGTTTTCTTACCACTTTTTTAATCTAAATTGGTCATATTAGTATGAAATGCATCCTCAATATGTGTGATACAATGAGAAATTTAGAAAATTCAAACAAAATCTATATGTCAAGTAAATTACTCATAAAATCATGAATCTCATAAATTAGAAAAATCTCATTTATGTACTTTTAACCGTAGTCGGTATTGATGAGGTTTTCTTTATGAAAATACAATTGTGTAATATCATAGTTTTAAACAAGGATCTAAAGTTGGAAATGTTTGCTTTTGCTTTTCCAAAGCTCCTATATCGTTCTTCATATGTTTGTTTGAAAATAAAACGATATCAAAGTTTTGGTTTCTATATTTAAAATGTTGTGTTGAATCTTGAATGTGAATGAATATAACGGGGATGTGTGGATCAGATTCTATGGATCATAAAGAAATGAAACAAAATCTATTTATAACAGTTTGCAAATCGATATTAAATAGGTAAATCAATTAGTTACTCATATACAAATGTGTTTTCTAGATTGATATGAAATGACACAACTTACCAAAACAATTTAGAACTCATGTTTCTCATGTTCAATCATTCACAAATTGAAAGTAAAATTTAGCATAAAAATTGAGTACAAGAAAATGATTTTCACTCTGAAAATTAACTAAAAAAATAAAAAATAATTTTCTAGTGTTTTAGATATAATAGAATTCATATCCGATATGAAATCGAAAAGAGGTCTGATCCCTTTAAATATTTATAATTTAGATATCTTGAAAAATAAATCGAATAAGATTCAAGCACTTCGAATGTTGGATCATCGAATATTGATCAATACCATATTGAAATATGAAGGAAATGGGAGACAGTTCGAATTAAGAGACACGCTAACGGATATGAGATTTTCAGGCTTTTTGGAAACGGCGATAAAAATCCATGTGCGTTTTTGGAATGCGGCGGTGGTGGTGGGCCGCCGCCTTGTAAAAAGTCGGCCGTCGACAGTGATGTGTCGCTGCCTAAAAGCCTCTTCTACATTCATCATTCCCAGGTAATCAATGCTTCTTATCAAATCTTACAACTTTTAAACGAACTCCAAATTTAAGTAAAATCTTTCATCTTTTTAATTATGATATATGTATAATTTTTTGAAATGTTCAAAGTTCTCATATCATGTGCATTATGGAGCTTGGAGACGTTGATCGGTTTAGATGACATGTATTTCAACCAATAATAGCACGATACGATACAGAAAAATGATCCTCGTAGTTTTATCGATTTGATAAATTATGTTTCATCATGTAATTGTGGTAATTATAATATTCAAAGTATTGTATAGGCACAACTCATATTCGTATTTTGTCTTGTTTGGTTAAACTATTATCAATGTTCAATTGTTATAGTAAAATTGATCTTTAAAGTTTTCAATTTTAGGTAATTGGAATCCCGAAAAAATAATGGCACAATCAGTCCCGTAATTCCAATTAAATGGTAAATTTAGTCATGGTGCATATGTCAAGCTTTACATATATCGATTTTTGTATATCCGAACATACAAATGCGAGCGAAACAAGTGAGAAGAATTATAGACGAGGTATTTACATCGTTATTTAGCAGAACGAAAAATTACAGTGAATTATTTTACCAAATTAACAAAGTTCGGGTGCCTATTTGGCCATTATGTCAGATTATGATAACATATTTTGTCATTTGGAGACTAATTATGAACTTTGATGATCATATTTGTATGATTTTATAAATTTTGTAAATTAATAGTGCAAATTCAAAGTTTTGCGATTGAAAATAGCAAAAAAAACTCTAGGAACCAAACATTTCAAATTCATCAAAGTTTGGCATTACGAAAGCCAATTTCCCACCAAATAATATTTGGGCGGGAGATCGAACACAATATATTGAATGAAGCTTGTGAACAAATTCGATATTATTAGACATATTAAATGTGATGATGTTTGATGAAAGACTTATAAGATCATATTAAAATAATATGATATACAACAAGACTTATATTGATTTGATTTAGGGATACAACAAGACTTATAGTGATTTGATAAACTCTATTATCTATTGGGTTATCCATTTAAATAATTATATCCACCCAGTTTGTATTTATTAAATATATCTAATATTTTTAAAATCTTTGCATGGATTACAAAATCCTAATTATGAGACGTAAACATTACCAATTTAAAACATTTTTTTCCTTTTTCAAATTTTCCAGTCGAATCTATAATCAAGGTAGATGCTCAATCCATAGAAGAATTAATGTGAATTACCGATGATTTTGAATAAATTAAGAAATATTAAATTTTTAGATATTTTATTATTTATAAATAATGTAATCGTTTTTATTTTGTATTATGTTGAATACGACTATTATGTCGGTTCTCATCAATAATACAAAATGAAAACGATTACATTATTTATAAATAATGAAATATCTAAACATTTAATATTTCTTAATTTATTCAAAATCATCTCCATCAATTTTGTTAATTCACTTTAATTATTTTGTGGATTTAACATCTTCATTGATTATAGATTTGACTCGATCTACTCTTCATTACTGAATCGTTTCCGTTATTTCATCAGCTGATAGGGCAAGCAAGACAAGTTCATGGGTTTGATGGCAAACAATTTGTTTGGATTTTGAGGGCTTTATTTAAACCTTATGAATTAAACATCCAAATCTATAGATAGGCTCATTGAGTTTCACAAGAAAGTGGATGTGTTAGTTTAACTTTTGAGAAAATGACGAATTTTGTTCCAAAAGTTTGGTTAATTTGCCAAATTTGGTTTTCGTAGTTTGTATAATTTGGCAAATAACATCCCAAAAGGGACAAAAACAGTATATGATATTTAATATTGGTGAAATCAGTTCTCAAATTTTACACTATATTAACAAATATAGTACTCATAGTTTGTTAATTTGGTAACATTAGTCCTCAAATTCTTTTAACACAATAAAGGTTAACGTTAGGGTTTATACCACTGATATACCGACCGATACGGTAAAAAACCTAGCGACAAATTCTAAGAATCAAATTTATCTATGCAAGTTTGGGGTGAAGGTGATATTATCTTGTTTTTAAAGAAATATGGAACCCTAAAAATAAAATATTTATTTTTTTCAATTTGTTCTACATATATTTTTATATTTCAAGTTTATTATGGATTTTGAGTTTATTTAGTCCGTTTCCTAATTTTATGGAAAACGAGTTGATTTATTTTAAAAAATCATTAGACTTACTTAATATATGAACTAACGTTATGTTGTGTACAATTTATATTTATGTTTTTTTCATTTTACTTTTATATAAGTAAAATTTATACTTTTAAATTGTATATCTACAAATAAAAAACAAAATAAATCTTATTTTTAATTTAAACTACTACTTCATAGTTTTTGAAATGACTAAAATGTTCTTATTTATTTATTTTATACAACTTTGACATTTGAAGTTTGAAGTCGGACTATACACAAGGTATGAGAAATTCATTATAAATCCCAATGTTTTCATACCGACGGTATACCATCCGATACGTCAAATACCGGGCTTCATCTGTATTTTTTTTGTATCGGGTACTGGGGTCGATTTCCGGTTTTTTTCGGTTCCTACCCTAAACAACTAATTAAATATTATTTTTTTAAAAAAATAAAATATGGTACCGACCGGTATACTTCCGGTATACCGGTCGTACTGCTCATACTGGTCCGGATCGGTATGGAATTCCGGACCGGTATGAAAATATTGATAAATCCAACATTTGCATCATATATCCAACATTGTATTTTTTCATAAGTGGAAACAATTGTGACACAATTGTTTATAGGTAAGTTTATGGAAACATCATGGTTTAGACAAAAATAGAAACGAGTTGTTTATTTCAAACTTTGCTTATTGAGAAATTAGAGTTTAGACGATGCTGAGCTTGATCATCATCTCGATGGTAATTTTGTTGAATATCATATTTTGTGGCAATCAAATAAAGTTTCGATTAATAATTTATTATTGAATAAATATAAAGGTATAAAAGTAATTTGATAAATACATAAATTATCATTATATTAATACAACATTAACATTATAATATTAACATTATTTTTGCATTATAAAAATATTACAAAACATTTCATAATTTATATTTGTATTTCTGTTTGTGTTTCTATTTCTCTTTTTATATAAATTACTTTTCAGAATTTGTATAGAATATATCCTAAGTGTGCTCATAGATCAAATATTTGATCCAAACATTTTTTTGCTGATCTGATCCAAGAGATGATGATGATCATTTGTTCTCTTCTATCTTGATAATTTAATCAAATGTAAATAAAAATATACATATATTAATCTTCAACTGCAAATAAAATAATATATATTGATTTTTAAATTTTCTAATTCTTCCAAATATTCATCAATTCAAATGAACAAATGAATAAAAAACGCAGATATTGAAACTTATATTAAAACAATGAAGAGTGTAGTAATATTTAACATAGCACAAAAATATATTCAATCTAATAGATATATTATAATATCGGATCGGATGTGATGAAACCGGTATCCGATCTAAAACCAAAAGGAATTCAATAAAAACAAGTATTNCGCTGCCTAAAAGCCTCTTCTACATTCATCATTCCCAGGTAATCAATGCTTCTTATCAAATCTTACAACTTTTAAACGAACTCCAAATTTAAGTAAAATCTTTCATCTTTTTAATTATGATAAATGTATAATTTTTTGAAATGTTCAAAGTTCTCATATCATGTGCATTATGGAGCTTGGAGACGTTGATCGGTTAAGATGACTTGTATTTCAACCAATAATAGCACGATACTATACAGAAAAATGATCCTCGTAGTTTTATCGATTTGATAAATTATGTTTCATCATGTAATTGTGGTAATTATGATATTCAAAGTATTGTATAGGCACAACTCATATTCCTATTTTGTCTTGTTTGGTTAACCTATTATTAATGTTCAATTGTTGTAGTAAAATTTATCTTCAAAGTTTTCAATTTTAGGTAATTTGAATCCCGAAAAAATAATGGCACAATCAGTCATGTAATTCCAATTAAATGGTAAATTTAGTCATGGTGCATATGCCAAGCTTTACATATATCGATTTTTGTAGATCCGAACATACAAATGCTAGCGAAACAAGTGAGAGAAGAATCAGAGACGAGGTATTTACATAGTTATTTAGCGGAACGAAAAATTACAGTGACTTATTTTGCCAAATTAACAAAGTTCGGGTGAATTTGGCCATTATGTCAGATTATGATAACATATTTTGTCATTTGGAGACTAATTATGAACTTTGATGATCATATTTGTATGATTTTATAAATTTTGTAAATTAATAGTGAAAATTCAAAGTTTTGCCATTGAAAATACCAAAAAAACTCTGGGAACCAAACATTTCAAATTCATCAAAGTTTGGCATTACGGACGCCAATTTCCCACCAAATAATATTTGGGCTTGAGATTGAACACAATATATTGAATGAAGCTTGTGAACAAATTCGATATTATTAGACATATTAAATGTGATGATGTATGATGAATGACTTATAAGATCATATTAAAATAATATGATATACAACAAGACTTATATTGATTTGATTTATGGAAAGAAAATTATATATCCACCTTAAATGAGCGTATAGTGATTTGATAAACTGTATTACCTATTGTTTTATCCATTTGAATAATTATATCCACCCGCTTGTATTTATTAAATATATCTAATATTTTTAAAATCTTTGCATGGATTACAAAATCCTAATTATGAGACGTATACATTACCAATTTAAACATTTTTTTCCTTTTTCAAATTTTCCAGTCGAATCTATAATCAAGGTAGATGCTCAATCCATAGAAGAATTAATGTGAATTACCGATAATTTTGAATAAATTAAGAAATATTAAATGTTTAGATATTTCATTATTCATCTTCATCAATTTTGTTAATTCACATTAATTATTTTGTGAATATAACATCTTCATTGATTATAGATTTGACTCGATCCACTTTTCATTACTAAATCGTTTATGTTATTTCATCAGCTGATAGGGCAAGCAAGACAAGTTCATGGGTTTGATGGTAAACAATTTGTTTGAATGCTGAGGGCTTTATTTAAACCTTATGAATTAAACATCCAAATCTATAGATAGGCTCATTGAGTTTCACAAGTAAGTGGATGTGTTAATTTAACTTTTGAGAAAATGACGAATTTTGTTCCAAAAGTTTCGTTAATTTGCCAAATTTGGTTTTCGTAGTTTGTATAATTTGCAAATAACATCCCAAAAGTGACAAAATCAGTATATGATCTTTAATATTGGTGAAATCAGTCCTCAAATTTTACACATATTAACAAATATAGTACTCATAGTTTGTTAATTTGGTAACATTAGTCCTCAAATTCTTTTAACACAATGAAGGTTAACGTTAGGGTTTATACCGCTGATATACCGACCGATACGGTAAAAAACCTAGTGACAAATTCTAAGAATCAAATTTATCTATGAAAGTTTGGGGTGAAGGTGATATTTTCTTGTTTTTAAAGAAATATGGAACCCTAAAAATAAAATATTTATTTTTTTTCAATTTGTTCTACAGATATTTTTATATTTCAAGTTTATTATGGATTTTGAGTTTATTTAGTCCGTTTCCTACTTTTATGGAAAACGAGTTGATTTATTTTAAAAAATCATTGGACTTACTTAATATATAAACTAACGTTATGTTATGTACAATTTATATTTCTGTTTTTTTCATTTTACTTTTATATAAGTAAAATTTATATTTTTAAATTTTATATCTACAAATAAAAAATAAAATAAATCTTATTTTTAATTACAACTTCTACTTCCTAGTTTTTGAAATGACTAAAATGTTCTTATTTATCTTTTTTATACAACTTTGACATTTGAAGTTTGAAGTCGGACTATACGCAAGGTATGAGAAATTTATTATAAATTACAATGTTTTCATACCGGACAGTATACAGGCGGTAGATCATCCGATACGTCAAATACCGGGCTTCATCTGTATTTTTTATGTACCAGGTATTAGGGTCGATTTCCGGTTTTTTCCGGTTCCGACCCTAAACAACTAATTAAATATTATTTTTTTAAAAAATAAAATCTGGTACCGACCTGTATACTTTCGGTATACCGGTCGTACAGTTCATACTGATCCGGATCGGTATGGAATTCTGGATAGGTATGAAAACATTGATAAATTCAACATTTGCATCATATATCCAACATTGTATTTTTGTATAAGTGGAAACAATTGTTTATAGGTAAGTTTATGGAAACATCATGGTTTAGACGAAAATAGAAACGAGTTGTTTATTTCAAACTTCGCTTATTGAGAAATTAGAGTTTAGACGATGCTGAGCTTGGTCATCATCTCGATGGTAATCTGGTTAAATATCATATTTTGTGGTAATCAAATAAAGTTTCGATTAATAATTTATTATTGAATAAATCTAAAGGTATAAAAGTAATTTGATAAATACATAAATTATCATTATATTTATACAACATAACATTATAATATTAATATTATTTCTACATTCTAAAAATATTACAGAACACTTCATAATTTATATTTATATTTTTGTTTGTGTTTCTATTTCTCTTTCTACATAAATTAATTTTCATAATTTGTGTAGAATACATCCTAAGTGTGCTCATAGATCAAATATTTGATCCAAACATTTTTTTGCTGATCTGATCCAAGAGATGATGATGATCATTTGTTCTCTTCTATCTTGATGATTTAATCAAATGTAAATAAAAATATACATATATTAACCTTCAACTGCAAATAAAATAATATATATTGATTTTTAAATTTTCTAATTCTTCCAAATATTCATCAATTCAAATGAACAAATGAATAAAAAACGCAGAAATTGAAACTTATATTGAAACAATGAAGAGTGTAGTAATATTTAACATAGCACAAAAATATATTCAATCTAATAGATATATTATAATATCGGATCGGATGTGATGAAACCGGTATCCGATCTAAAACCAAAAGGAATTCAATAAAAACAAGTATTCACAATAAAATCGGTTTGAATACAATTCACATATATGCAATTTCACGTACACCCCTATATAAACTTTATATTTCGTTAAATTAGTTAAGAATATGAGCTAGCTTTCTAAATTTTAATTTGTTTATTTCTAAACTCATTTTTATTAAATTTAAAGGGACCTTCATCACTTTAGTATTTACAGGTTATTATTTAAAATGTTCCTATTTAACATGTTGAAAAGCACCTCCAATGTATTAAGTATAAATATTTATTGTTTAATGTATGAATTGATATTAATTGGCTAATTTAATATTTAAAAATTAATTCTAATCAATATCAATAACTGCTATTAGAAATATGTCAATATTGATTTATAAATTATTTAAATATAAAAACTATTTTGAAAACTTCAGATTGTTGATGTATTTGGGAGTGAATGAGCTGTTGGATTAAGTTTAGAATTAGAAATGGATCAATCAATCAATCAACACCACAGAGTCGAAATCGTGTGGTCCTGATCCACAGGGATTTGACAGTGAGAATTCAAATAAAAAATGATCCATACAAATTGGTCCCTCACCTTCAGACAAAAATGATTATTGCAACATTACAGACATTGTCCCAACTAATCAAGCTCTTCATAGCCAGATGATAATACTATGGTATCCCGAACCTCTTTTCTTATCGATGATTCTACATTACATATACTTCATATAACGTGTTTCGTATCTCGTACACGTAATGGGAAAATCCCGGAATTTCGTTTATCACATTAATCAATGGCAATGGAGAGGCATGTGATGGATATTGAAGAAGCATTTCGGGTCTTGTAGCTTTCAAACGTGAATTTAAAACCCCAACTTTAACCTAAACGACAGAAACCAACTGGTCCCTTACTCACCTAATCCTTTGTAATTCTAAACTGTAAACTTCGGGATTAGATCATCTTTTTTTAAAAAAAGAGACCGTTATTGAAATTGAGAGTATTTATATTATAAAATTGTCAATATAAACACTAAAATTTATAATATGATCAATTAAGTCACAATGAGCCTTTTTTAAAAAAATAATATCATTTTAGCAATCGAAATTAATATATTTTCTTATGATTGTGGCATGTATATATTATGTATGTGTATTTTGTATATATTTTTACTATTGCATTGATTTATGTTGATGGTGGGAATGGAACAATGAACGATCCGAACTTGAGTGTTGTTTTAACATTCAAGCTTGGATCGAAATAGACTAAGTTCAGTTTGAGTTAAAACTCGGAGTATCGGCAATTCGAGGTTCAACAAGATTGAGGTTCTAGTTCAATACAAAATTAACTTTTTGGTTTGAAATGGTTTAGGTATTCTAAAATCATTAAAAAATTGGTCTACGACATTTGAGATTGACATCATATCCCAAATATATAATATACATTATAATTTATTGGTTTTCAGGCCTTGAATATGTTCAATATTCGGTTATTAAGAATTCAAACTCAATCTGAGCTTGCTTCAATTCAAAAATATCGAACTCGAACTCTTGTTTTGACTGGCTCAAGTAGCTCACGAACCGAATCTATTCATTTGCATGTATCCGATAAATGATATATATATATATATATGTGTGTGTATGTTTACTTTCTTTATTAACAGTGCTTTTATGTAGGCTTCTTTCTTGGTTGAGGTGAGTGGCTTATGTCTTCTACTCTCAGATTATTCTGCTTCCAAAAGCAAGAAAAACACTCATGCTTCTGAAGTTCAGAGGAAGGTATTTTGTATCTGTTAAGGAAACACTCTTTTCCTCTTCCAAAAACCCTTAATTCTTTCATCATTGAATTAGAAATCACTTTTTGACAGGAAGCTTATGATCTAAAAGCTATGAGAAACCAAGAAACCAGCAAAACTGAAAACTCCAAAAGCTTAGCGTCTTGGTCTTCTTCCAAGATGAAAGATCCAAGAATTGTGGGTGTTTCTAGAGCTTTTGGTAGAAAAGATAGACACAGCAAGGTTTGCACGGTAAAGGGTTTACGGGATCGGAGAGTTCGGCTTTCGGTTCCAACTGCGATTCAAATATACGATCTTCAAGACAGGCTAGGGTTAAGTCAACCTAGTAAAGTTGTGGATTGGTTGATGAATGCTGCTAAAAAGGATATTGATGAGTTACCTCCTTTACAGATTCCAACTGGGAGTTTTATGAGTCAGAGTTTTTTAGCAATGTTAAGTGCTCAATCTGATAAACAAGGGCTCAAAATCAGTGGATCAAATGTGGGTTTTGGAGGAGGAACAGCAACAACAAATCATAGATTTGATGAAATCTGCTGGCCATATGTTTCTGAGAATAGTTTTGGTACTAGACAACAACAACAACAAAACTTCTCTTCATATCAGAATCCAATAAACTCTCTTCTGAAATGGGATTCTTCAGATTTGTCTCTTTCTCATCCTCCTAGAACAAGTAGCCATAGCCATGGACATGGACAGACAGGTTCAGGTATTGAAGAAGATTGGCATAATCTGAGTGTTCTACAGTTGCAGCAGCCATCACTTATATATCATAATCATAATGGGATCGTCACACAGCCTTATTTTCCTCCACATGAATTTGAACCAGAACCAGAACCTGCAAGAGACATTCATTTCAACATGACATTAGAAACTGTGCACAATAAAGGGCAGTGTTTCGTACATGGAAACTGCAGTGAATTGAAGTAATGGTCCCAAAATATCGTTGGAATGTAAATGTGGTTTCATGGTTTCACTTGGTAAAGTACAATGTGAATCTATGATTTTTTTATCCAGTAACTGTAATTCATTCCAGAAAGCCCTTGAAAACAGTACAAGTAGTGAAGACGAATCACATTACTTACTACTCATTGTGTATGCTTCAGTTTGCAGATTGCTGCCTCTTTGTAATTCTAAAATTTCAGTTTTTCTCTTGTATTTGAGTTCAGTTCATGTATCACTCACTTCCACATCAAACTATGCTAGAAATGTTTGCTAGAATAAATGAGATGGCTCTCAAATAGATTTTTCCCTTGTGAAATGAGAACTAGATTGAACTCTGGCTCATTCTTGCAAAAACGAGCAATATTTGCAAAATGAGCATACTGATACAAGCAATTGTTGAAGGGCTGCTGCGCTGAAGACTCGGCTGCTGGTTTCCCCTGATGAAAAAGAAAAATAATATATTTAAGAAGTTGCTACTTTGTTTTTTAATGTTTTAACGTTTTTGTGATGGACACTATATAAGTTACCAAACCTAATGTTTAACCTACTGCATTTTCATATCATTCTTCAACATTGCGGATGCATACCTTAAAACCAGAAGCTTGTAATTCTAAAACTCGTCATGGTATCGGAGCTATACATCGGAGCTATTCAACCTGGATATTAGTTCCCTTCATACAGATCTACAATGGCATCCTCCATATCTATACAAGGCCCACCTTTGCTGGACGGAACAAATTACTTCTCATGGGCAATAAAAATCACGACATACTTGAAAGCTAAGGATCTGTGGCAAGTAGTTGAAAAGGATGAATATGAGACCCTTCCTGACATTGCTACTGAAGCACAAAAGAAGTCATATGAAGAACATGTTAAACTCAAATACAAAGCTATGACAAATTTACATGATGCTCTTACGGATACTATGTTCGATAAAATTGCAAACTGCCAATCACCAAAAGCAATATGGGATCGATTGAAGAGTGTATATGAAGGAGGAGATCAAATAAGGAAAATGCATATTAGAAACAAGATGGCTGATTTTGAAGCAAATAGAATGAATCACAAAGAAACTCTCCAAGAATACTACGATAGAACAGTCAAAATTGTAAATGAAATCAGGGCGCTTGGTGGTGACCTTACAGACGAAAAAATCATAGAGAAGACATCCATGAGTTTGCCAAACAGATTTGAAGCAAAGTTGTGTGCCATCGAGGAATGTGAAAAACTAAAGAAAGCTATGAAAATCAAAGAATAAAAAGTTACATTCATGGACTTCATTTCTGCACTACAATCATCTGAAAAACGGATAGCAATTAGGCCCTCTGAAGATGATGAGCTGGTGCTGAAAATGAAGTTGCACTCACAAGTCATGACATTTTGGAAGCAAATAATGTCACTATAAACAAAGGAAAAAACGTGATGTACCAGCCACAAACTGCTGCAAATAATCAAGTAAATACAAATTAGAAGCAACAACGTGAAAACTTGGGAATTTGTTCACACTGTGCAAAGACAAATCATAGAGCTGAGTTTTGTTGGTGGAGACCGGATGCAAAGTGCAATATATGTGGAAACTTAGGTCACATTGACAAAGTGTGCCCTACAACAAAGAATGGAGGAGAACAAGCAAACACAGCGGAATTCTCTTTATTTGATGACATGGCTGACCTGGAAATTAGTTTGCTTACAGTTTTTGACACAAACACAGGGTGGATTCTTGATAGCGGCTGTTCCAAACATATGTGCAAAGATAAGAACCTATTTGACGAAATGCAAGCAACAAAAAAGAGGCCAGTAAAATCCGCAACAGGGCACATTGCCTTTGTTGATGGAATTGGTACTATCACATTAATAGGAAATGCTGGACCAATTATCATAAATGAAGTTCTCTATGTCCCTGCATTGAAACAGAATCTATTGAGCATGGGACAACTTCTACGACACAATTTCAAACTTACATTTGATGGTCTTAAGTGCAAAATTGAAAGTCCTTCAAGAAGCTCTTGCATAACATCAGACCTGCTGGACAACAACCTGTTCACAATCAATTCCAATGATTATGAAACAACCTTTAATGTTATTGAAGAAACTCAAATATGGCACAAAAGATTTGGACATTTCGGAGTCAAAAATCTCAAGCTACTACAGAAAAATGGTATGGTTCTTGATCTCCCTGTCTTTGATTTATTACATTCTACTTGCATGACTTGTCAAAAAGGTAAACAAATCAGATTTCCTTTTCCTATAAGTACTTCTCGGGTGAAAGATAGACTGGATTTAATCCATACAGATTTATGTGGCCCTATAAAAGAAGAGTCATGGAGTGGAAGTAAGTATTTTATTATTTTCATTGATGACTTCAGTAGATTTTGTTGGATTTATTTTTTAAAGAAGAAATCAGATACATTTGCAGCCTTTAGAACATTCAAAACTATGGCTGAGCGTCAATCAGAGAGGAAAATAAAAGCTATAAGATCAGATAATGGTGGAGAGTTTATATCAAATATCTTAAGAAATTTCTGCTTGAAGGAAGGGATTTTACATCAATACACAACTCCATATACCCCTCAACAAAATGGTGTTAGTGAACGCAAGAATAGAACTATTGTGGAAATGGTAAGGTGTCTACTATTCGAGAAAAATCTTCCAAAGGAATGTTGGGCAGAAGCTGCCTCCACGACAGTTTATCTTCTTAATATACTCCATTCTAGGTCTTTAAAAGGAAAAACGGCTTATGAACTTTGGCATGACTCAAAGCCAAGTGTAAAACACTTGAAAATATTTGGAAGTATATGCTATGTGCATACCCCGGATGTTAAAAGAAGCAAACTGGACAGCAAGAGTAGAACTGGAGTTTTCATGGGATATTGCACATGAACTAAAGGCTATAGGGTTATGTTTCCGGAATGCAAAACCATATGTATTAGCAGGGATGTAGTGTTTGAGGAAGATAAGGAGTGGGATTGGACTCATCACACTATTAAAAAAGGCATTGATTGTTCTATAGAAACTGGAAAAAATATTAGTGAGCACAACATTCTATATGACATTTCTAATGATGAAGATAACTCTATAAAATTTACTCAATCAAACAGTGGCGAAATATTAGAAACAAATGATGCTGAAAATGAAAATGCAAAATCTCTAAATGAACCAGACCTGAACTCTGAATCTGAAATTGTATATGGAAGTGGATCAGAGTGTGAAACTTCAAATGATAGACCTACAAAATTTAAATATTTATCTAATATTTATGATCAAACAGAAGTGATAGAAAATTATGTTGTTGATTCATGTATTGATTTATCTGACCCTAAGAGTTTTGCAGAAGCCTCGAGACTGGAACAATGGAAAAAAGCAATGGTGGAAGAGATTCAATCTATTGAGAAAAACAAGACTTGGGAAATCGTAGATAAACCAACAAACCAAGATATAGTTGGGGTAAAATGGATCTATAAAACGAAGCTGAACTCTGATGGAAGTGTCAACAAGTACAAAGCAAGACTTGTTGCAAAAGGTTATTCTCAAATACAAGGTATAAATTACAATGAAGTTTTTGCACCTGTGGCCAGACTCGATTCAATAAAATTATTATTGGCTATAGCAGCAAGTCACAAATGGAAAGTTCATCACATGGATGTCAAAACAGTCTTCTTAAATGGAACACTTGAGGAGGAGGTTTATGTTCATCAACCCGAAGGATTTGTGAAACATGGAAATGAGAACAAAGTTTACCGTTTGAAAAAGGCACTGTATGGTCTTAAACAAGCACCAAGAGCTTGGAATGAAAAGATGAATGAAGTCCTCATTAACCATGGATTCAAGAAATCAATTGCAGACTATTCGGTGTACATTAAAAGACTGGAAGGTAATCATGTTATTCTTGTCTCTTTATATGTAGATGATCTAATGATAACCTCCATCAACGAAGATCATTTAAGGGAGTTTAAAGCTTCTATGACCCAAGTGTTTAAAATGACTGATTTAGGAGAAATGCATTATTTTCTAGGAATGGAAATTACTCAAAGGGAAGGAGAGGGAATCCTTATTTCACAAAAGAAATATTGCACTGAAATGCTACGAAAATTCAGAATGCTTGATTCAAACTCAGTCAATACTCCATGCGAACACAAAGTTAAAGTAAGTGCATATGAAAGTGAAAGTGACACAGATGCAACCATATACCGAGGTATGATTGGAAGTCTTTTATATCTTGCAAATATTAGGCCTGACATAAACCATATTGTGAACCTGCTCTCAAGATATATGCATAGACCAAAAGCTAATCACTTTACACTAGCCAAACGTGTGCTCAGATATATAAAAGGCTTGTTTCTACCATGATATATGCATAGACCAAAGGCTTGTTTCTACCATGATCAGAAAACACTAGAGATATTACCTTGTTAGGCTATGCTGATAGTGATTGTGCAGGATCAGATGACGTATATGTTGTGGCACAATCTACAACAGAATCAGAGTATATCCCTACATCATATGCATCAAATCATTGTATATGGCTTAGACAGCTCCTGGAAGAAATTGGGCTAAAGCAAATCAAACCAATTATTCTACATGTTGACAATCAAGCAGCAATTTCAATTGCCAAAGACCCAACATATTTTAGCAAGGCTAAGCACATAAAGGTAAAGTTTCATGCCCTACGAGAGGCAGTGAAAGAGGGAGAAATTAAGCTCATACATGTACGATCGGAGGACCAATATGCTGATATTTTCACAAAGAATCTGGGAAAACTCTTATTCACTGACCTTAGATCGAAGATTGGCATCATTGTTATGGAGAAATTTCAAGATTTGCCCACTATGCAACCAGGGGATGTGTTGAAGGGCTGCTGCGCTGAAGATTCGGTTGCTGGTTTCTCTTGATGAAAAGGAAAAATAATATATTTAAGAAGTTGCTATTTTATTTTTTAATGTTTTAACGTTTTTGTCATAGACACTATATAAGTGATCAAACCTAATGTTTAACCTACTGCATTTTCATATCATTCTTCAACATTGCGGCTAGATGCCTTAAAACCATAAACTTGTAATTCTAAAACTCGTCAGATCTCTGAGACAACGGACCTTCGACTCAACAACTTCACCAAATCGAGAGAAAGCTTCTTCAAGAGACTAGTCATTTATTCCCCACGAAAGGCCGCCTACGAAGCATCGAAACTCATCCGTACCCGCCATAATTTTTCAGCCTCCTGTAATAGTATAAGCTTTGGCCAGAATCTCCCATGCTTCTATAGGTGTGCTGCAGTGGATTATCAAGTCATAAGGATCTTCGATTACAGCATTTGATAGCATATTGTGTGCCCTAAGCTCCTTGCGCATTCTGCTATTTTCTCCCTCAGTTTTATCATCTTCATTGGGGTTTGTTGCAGTGGATTTCTGGAAGACATCCCATAGATTCTGGGTTTCAAGGTAAATCTGCATTTTGCTTGCCCATACACGATATTCTTTCCAGTCGAATGTAGGTGGTGGTAGTGAGTTTGACGACATGTTTCCTGAATAACAAGAGACAATAGTTAAATATAGATTGTTGGTATAGTTTAATCTTACAGACTGTTGTGATGTCGTGGTTTGTTTGTTTTGTGCTTTAGTATCTCACTCTCAACACCATGAAGTATATTTGTATCCAATGTTTGAGTGGCCTTGCTTCAGCTTTGGCTTGAATTTGATTTTGTTGAAGTATTTTGCCGGCTTTGAAGAACAGAGGATATGTTGTATTCAATGAATCATAAGGATGTATATTTTATACACTGATTTCTACATTTTATAGACTGGAAAAATATAGCCGTTGGAGACATGTATCTAAAATATGACCGTTGAGCAATTCCGGCGTTGAGTTGTATTTGGGACTGATTTTGGACTCAATTGGGCTTTGATGTTGTAGTTTATTGTTGTTTGCATGCAGGCATGTTTTGCTTATTTTGTCCCAATCTTTAGGTCACGTACTCCTCTTGCTGTTGATGAATCTCAAGCACTGCCTCCTCCCATTCCACAGGTTTGATTAGATGAAGCAGGATCAAGTCATCACTTGTGTTTAACAGAGTTCTGGTTTATTTAGGGTTTGTTTTGCTTGGGACTTGGAAAAGAATCATTTTTTCTGAATCACAAAATGATTTCATTCTTAATAAATTCCTGGTTGTTTTTATATTTTTCATTTTATTTTACAATAAATAATCAAGTAAATTATAGGGTGGGTATTGTGAAATTTCTTTCAATATATAATATGAGAAAATAACATTTTCAATCCATAGTTTTGGTAATTTGGTTCATATAGTTTGTAACATACTTAATATATTAAACTTTAAGGTTTTGATAAATCTTATTCTCCATGTTTTAAACATTTGACAAATCAGATCATCAAAGTAGTAAAATTATTTCCCAAAATTTTATTTTGTCCGAGAACCTTAATTGACCAAATTGAAAAGTTATGGGAATAACTTATATCATACACACTAAGCAACTAAACATTGGAGATTGATTTTCTAAAAATTATAAAGTATATGGATTGGTTTTGTCTAATTCATACTTTGAGTAATCATAAAACTCTTTAAATCAAAATTGCAAACTAGTGAAAGTATAGGGATCAAATTTACGTTTCGTCTATATTACTATTTATAAATTAATTTATTGTGTAGTTTCAAAAATGTTTTAGAGGATTTTTTTAGTTCTAAAAATACAAGTATCGAATCAATGATTATATAATTATAAAAATGTTAATTTTGTGATGGCTCATTTTGTAAAAGGACAAGTTTTAACATGCATTTAAATGGATGAAAAGTGAATTTTGTAGTTTATTGATTAGATACATTGAATCAATATGATATAAAAATAAGATTATTATACAAATTTTTCTTTTATTTTTTTATATGAACGTAATTAAATTTAGATAACCGCTTTAATGTTATAATAGAGCTCCCTGCCCTAATGTTGGAAAAACAACTTTCATTTGAAAATATTGGAAATTGAGAATTATAATTTATTACTAAAAAAATACAATAGAAAATTCGGAATATGTAGAGAGACCTATATTTTTAGAAGCCAAATTTGGCAATATTATAATTATGATGTCGTAAAGGAAAGTTAATTTGTACATATTTACAAATTAAAACATAAATTTATTCTCATAATTTTATGATTTTTATACTTTGGTCTTTAAAGTTTTATGTTTATGACATTTGTAATTCTAAGAGCATGAAGATTACAAACTAATCATCATACTTAGTATTTTTTTATTAAATTAGTCTACAAACTTTTCAATTTTGCAATTGAGATTATCAGACAAAATCAAATTTCATTGACTAATTTTGCTAGTTTATTGATCTTATTTGTCAAATGTTACAAATTCAGAAGATCAAATTTTTCAATGATTTAAAGTTTGGTGATTAAATATATCATTACAAATTATCTAGATAAATTTACAAAAACTATGAAAATTTTGTGATCATTTTCTCATATTAAACATATGATTTAGAATGTGCATTACTATTTTGGTTATAATTCTATAATTCACGTTAGTGTATATATAGAATGTTCGTTATCTTTTACAACTACTATTTCTGGCCTTAGTCAATCCATCATTTCATTTGATTACTACTTACTATTTATTACACATTTGCAAGTAATTTAAATAAAATAAATAGTTTGAATCTTATAGATATATTATTTATTTTATATAAAAGAAAATGAAGAAGATGAGTTACTTTAGGGTGAAGTTTTGCAGTTGTGAGATGAGAGGCTTGAGGTATAAGATTGTTGCTGTAATTCGAACTTGAAGACGTGTGCAATGGCGTGTGGTGATTAAATCAAATAAAACCCGTCTCCATTCCTTCTATATCAATATCATTTCTCTCTGCGTGCAAGCATTTTCTTGATTAACATTGCTTCCCTCATCAATTTCTCCTTTCTTAAATTCATCTCCCTTCACTGCATTCCCACCATTTCTGTTTCTGGGTAAGCTTTTGTTTGGAAATTGGGTTTTACTTTCTTTGTGCATTGTTGTTTTCCAGATTTCGTTTCATTTTCCTACGCTCTGTTTCGGGAATTGCTGTTTTGTGGGAGTTTAAAGATTCTTTCAGTCTCTGGTTTTGTAACGTGAAATGGGTAACAGTTCGAGCAAGACGACAATGGTGACAGCGACTTCAGATATCAATAATCTTCATATATCAACGGAGCTTAATTCCTACGTAGAGGCCTGCCGCCTCGACGTGGATCTCCGAACATTTGACACGAGTCTCCGGGACAGAACCAACAGTGTGATCACGGCTTTGGCGGCCGGAGTTGAGGTACGGGCGGTGTCGTTAGATTCTTTGAAAGATGTTACTGAATGTTTGCTTGAAATGAATCAAGAAGTTGTTAGAGTAATTTTGGATTGTAAGAAGGATATTTGGAATAACGGTGAACTTTTCTCTCTTGTTGAAGACTACTTTGATAACAGTCTTCATACACTTGATTTCTGTTCTGTACTTGAAAAATCTCTGAAACGTGCACGTGATAGCCAGCTTTTGATTCTCGTAGCGATTCAAGAGTTTGAGGAGGAAGAAGAACATTCTGTTGATAAGTATTCGAAAACTATGGAGGAATTAGAGAAGTTTAAGGAGACTGGAGATCCATTTACAGATGAGTTTTTTCATGTATTTCAATCTGTTTATCTACAGCAAATGATGCTTTTAGAGAAGCTACAGTTGAAGAAGAAGAAGTTTGATAAGAAACTTAAGTCTATTCAAGCATGGAGAAGGATTTCAAGTATTATTTTCGCTACTACATTTGCTGCGGTGCTTATCTGTTCTGTCGTCGCGGCGGCGTTAGCTGCACCTCCGGTTGCTGCTGCATTGGCTGCCGCGGCGGCGATTCCACTTGGGTCTGTCGGAAAGTGGATTGATTCATTGCTTAAGAAACGTGAGAAATCGGTGAAAGGGCATAAGGAGATTGTGAATTCTTTGAAAGTGGCGACGTATGTTACGATTAAAGATCTTGAAGGAATTAGAGTTTTGGTGGATAAATTGCTTATGGAGATGGAGTCATTAATGAAGAGCGCCGATTTCGCCGTTAATGAAGACGCCGTTAAGATTAGCGTTGAGGAGATGAAGAAGAAACTTCACTTTTTTATGAAAAACGTCGATGATCTCGGAGCGCAGGCAGATAACTGCAGCCGTGATATCCGGCGAGCCAGAACGGTGGTTCTACAGAGAATCATCAAGCCTCCGGCGCCCTGAATTTAACTTTGCCACGTGGACGGTAACGATTAGTTGTTGGATTTCTTAATTATTCCATGGGTAAAAAATATTTTATAAATAAAAATAGAAACGCTCTTTCTTTTATATCTTGGATACAATTTATCAATTTACTTTTTGTATTTTATTAATAATATACTTTAAATTTAAAATTTCCAATTATTTGAGGGAGATAGATTTATGGTGTTTTTGTTGTATAAATAGAATGATAATATATTTATTAATTAAATTACTTTCATATTCTTATACTTATTTCAATAAAAAATTATTATTGAAATCTCGTATGATTGTCACAAAATATAATATTTTACAAGATTATTATCGTGATAATGGTTCATGTTCACAATGTCAATTACGTCGTATTTGCTCAATAATGATATCACGAATGATTTTTATTTTGATATCCCGATGTTCTTTAACCAAGTAATCAGTTTCATGATTTCATAACCTATGTCCACATTATTATGTATTTATTTTTGTATACATTAAAAAAATAATACAAAAAGATAAATAATGATATTATAATCATTTCAAAATAATATTTTTATTATTTTTATTTTTAATTATAAAATTGAAAAGTATAAGTTTTTTTATACAAAAATAAAATATGTGACCATGGTTTTAAAAAACCGGTCCGACAGGTCAGTTCGACCGGAAATCGTTCATTATCCCGATCCGATTTAAATCGGTTGGCTTATTATTTAAAAAATTGTTTTTGGAGCAAAAAAATCCGGTTGGACCGTTTATTTCACTCAAAACCAGTTTTAATAATTTATATTACCTAAATTTTTTTATATTACCTAATTACATTTTTTAAGAATTTATTTAAAGTTCTTCGTAAAAAAATATTGTTGTGATTCGAAAACCGGAGGTGTCAACAGTCAACCGGTTCGTTGCAAGACGAACTCGGTTATAATTTATTTGATGTGTGGAGAACGATTATAAACCAAAAGGTAAAATGATACAGCAATTTTAGAATGGAAAACCTCAAAGACTAGGAAAAAACCACTTGACTAAGAACTAAAGAAAATGCCCTTAGTCGGTTCAATAAGCGAAGTAAGAATCACAGAGGTCATGTTCGTTCTTTTTACAACAAAGGGAAAGAGAAGTATCGAAAATAAATCGACAGAAAGTTCTCTATGCGAAAGCTCGAAGGAAAATCGAAAGATCCTTTTTTCACACCCCAAGTGTCCTTTTTATACTTCAACTGTGTTGTGTACAGTAGGGTGTCGTTTTGTGTCTGTCCTTTGCGGTTAGGTCGGCTAATGTCAGGCGGAACAACCACCGGGAACGGTTTCACAGAGCTGCACGGCGCTTGACCTTTCGGCGCTACAAGCCGGTTATTCCCTGGCTACGGGAGGCTCGTACGACTTCGCCGGACCACGCTTCTAACAAGGCTGTCGAGGGTTGTCGTTGCATGGGAGGAGTATGGATGGCCCGAAGCATGGCCTGTAAGATGTGAATCGATCGGTCTTGGCGTATGGGAGAATCTGGGCCCTACATATCGGGACCGATCGCTATGAAAGGTCGATCGAGCCACATGGCCAGGATGGGCCACTCACTCATGTGGGCTGGATCCGGGCCTCCAAGCTCGGCTTACGCTGTTTGAGCTTCTCTGATCAGGCTTGGTCCTGATCATGTTTGAGGTATCGGGTTCCGGGGATCTCATCAAATATATTTTTAAATATATTTGTATTGTTCATTAATATTATTATTTATTTTTCTATTAAACCAATTCAAATCGATTCGATCAGAAGAAAGCATTTCCGATCCATCGGTTAGATCGGCTTTTAATATCATGTGTAATACTTTCATTTCTATTTCTTGAAATAATAACATAAATTTAAATTATACAAAACATAATTGATACTATTTGAAGATTAATTGGCCCACAACGCCAGCGATTAGGGTGGTGGGATCCCCTAGAACGGCGGAGACCACGCACTGCAAACCCAAAGCCGCCACGTCGCAATATCTTTGCGTTTTCCCTTTGTTTGAGTGATTTACGTGAGTCTCCAGCGTGGACTTCAAGTTGAGGGAAGAACTCCTTACCTTCCCAGTTCCAGTTCCACCGTAGATCTCACGACAGTTTTCAACCAAGATCTCTTTTGCACACGCCACGTGGAGATTATATTTCTTGCACGACGACCGGTAACTCCAGCTCCTCCCCTTTCTTCCACATCTATTACACGCCGATGTAACGTGACCGTACAAATAAAGCTTCAAATCTCCACCGTCAATCGCCATCGGAAGTTTAGCGCAGCAAGGGTGGAGATCGAACCCGCATAATTTACAGTGATACATGAAACCCGTCACCCTCTTCTCGCACGCGTTACAGTTACGAGCCTCCGTGCCCGGTGGTCGGCTAAGGAACTCGAAGGAGCATTTTGTGTAGAAAGGGTGGATTACGGTGGGGGAAGGAACGGCGCAGTGAGTGTGGAGATCAAGGTTGCATGTGGGGTGAACGCATTTGTAGGCTGCTCCGATGCCTGCCTCTTTACAGCCGTCGCATTTGAACGGCACGGCGGCGTTGCTGAGCTTGAGAATGTGTTTGGGGTGGCTGAAATGGAGGATATCAGTGAATTTCATGGTGTTGAAGAAATGGGAGTTTTGAGTTGGGAAGTATAGGTAAATATTGGATTAAAAGGAATAAGAATATAGGAAATTATTTGAGTTTGTGAATCTCCTTTGTCTTGTTTTCTAAAGTTTATTTACTTTAAAATATTCATTATTCTCATCCACCCAATCATTCACAGTTGCTTTCCTTTGCTTGAAGGTATCAAGCAATCAATTTTTCATTTTTTATATTGACTTTGGGAAATAATTACCTTTAATACATATTTTAGGTAAATAAATTACGTTAACAATTTTATTATAATTACATTCGGATACAATTAGGTTAAAAGTAATAATAATCCAATTATTTAAACACTAAAATTATTTAAATTTTATTGTTTCTTTTATTATTTATTCCTAATCCTACCATTTATGAAAAATTGTTTATACTGGGTAAAACAAATATTTATAATTAAGTAAATGTATTGGATAATAAAGTAAGGATTAAAATTAAATTGAATATTTTAAATGCTAAAATTAATATTGAATAAAAAAAGAAATAAATGAATGTAATGGTTTAGAGGCCCATTAGAAGACCCAATCCATTTTAATGCCCATACCATTACAAGGCTCAGCCCATCTGGGTATTGAAAATCGGAAGAGCGTACTACTCTAATGCATTATCTTTTGAAGTGTGTGCCTTGACCAGAAGATGCCTTCCAAGTCAAAAAGATGTTTCGTCGTCGCCTTGATTTTTCAATTTTACACTCATAAAGAATAGTTTAAATTGCCAATTAAATTACACAATGGTTAATTATTTATTTTATTTTTAGGATAAAAATTTATTAAATGAGACGCTGCAAAAAATAATATAGATTTTTTTTAAAAAAAATATGTTACTATTGATTAATCATATGCTATAATAACATTAATGAATTAAAATTATAAAACTAATTAAAATATAGAGATAAATTTGTGTATCACCCTTAATTAATAATACAGAGAGAGATATGAACATGAATTAATATAAATAATTTTTTTAGAAAAATATTCTTAGATAAATATCAAAATTTGTCGCCTGACATTCTCTTCAAGGTTTCCTCATATTCTTCGTCCACCGTCATTTGACTAGACGTCCATTGTTCATTTATGGACCAACCTGTTCCGCCGGCCACACCATCCGGCGGCTTAGTTGCTCCGGTAATAGGATTTATTGTGATGGTTGCCGTACTGGGAACATTGGCTGTGGCGATTGGGCGACTTTGTACAGGCCGGCGAATCATGGGTCTCGGTGGGTTTGATGTTGAGAGCTGGTTAGAGGCCAAATGTGGAACATGTATTGGTAAGCGTAATGAAGTGACACCACCGCGTGCTGCGGCGGAGCTCACGGCGGCGGTAGGGCATGGAGGGAATAGTGATCGGAATCGTGAGGGTGATGAATAAGTATTACGTCAGAAAAAGAACCTTTTTGTATTTCTTTTTTCTAAAAGTAATATTTAATTCTGATTTCAAGTTCCTGGACTTTTATTCAAGCCCACTATTGTTCCAGTCCATTAAGTTTATGGGCCAAGTAGCCGCCCATCTTCCATATTTTTTTATTTCTCTTTTTCAAAAATTACTAATTGTTTTATCTGAGTTTTGATTATCAATAAATATAAAAAATTTATTTTGAAAATACATAATTTATCCTCCCAATTTCCATTTTATGAGATCAGATATTATATTTTAAAAATTGAGAATGAGGTCAGGGTTGCAATAATTATAAAACTGGGGGACCAGAGACCGAAAACAAATGATAGCGATACGGCGCAAGTTAGTGGGAACAGCGCCGAAAGACTGCAGCATTTTGAATGACTATGTGAATAGTGAATTCTGAAGGAAGAAGAAGGGGAAATTCATTTCATGCTATATAAGAATGCGGCACCTAGGGTTTCTCTGTGGTTCTAGCGTCTTCTAGATTCTTCTTCTACTTGCATATCTATATAAACATTTTTTTACGTTTCATACACGCCGCCGGCGCTTTGTTGTATACAGTGATTAGACGGGAAATGACAATGAGACCACGTTGCTTTCTTGACATCTCCATTGGAGATGAAATTGAGGGAAGGATTGTGGTTGAACTGTATAATGATATTGTTCCTAAAACAGCAGAGAATTTCAGGGCACTTTGTACTGGAGAGAAGGGGGTTGCCCCGAATACCGGCGTCCAATTGCATTACAAGGTTTTCTATTATTTTTCCTTTTTCAATCGTTTTGGCTTGGTTGATCGTCAGTTTTAAGTGATGTTATGGAGGGGAATAGTTTAACGTATGCAGATTATTGTGGGTACTGTACAGAATGGATGAAAGGTTGATTCTAGTTTACCAAGCTTTTTTGTGCTTCGGGGTTTAATGGGGCATCTGTAAAATCCCCAAGTCGAGTTGAAATAGTGTAGAAGTTCGAAATCATGGGGATTTATTTCGGTTAGCCCGCCGCATACTTAATGAAAATACTGTAGAATGCTGGGCTGAGTACTTTTGTCTGCCTTAACCTGCATTGTGTTGTGTATTGTACAAATGATATCTTTGATTAAGAATCTGTAATTTCGTGATATTTATTGTTCATGTGTATTGGTGTTTTAGGGATCCCGATTTCATCGGGTGATTAAAAGTTTAATGGTTCAAGGTGGTGATATTTCTGCTGGTGATGGAACTGGCGGGGAATCCATTTACGGGCTGAAATTTGATGATGAAAACTTCGAGCTAAAACATGAAAGGAAGGGTATGTTATCCATGGCTAATTCTGGTCCAAACACAAATAATTCCCAATTCTTCATCACTACTACTCGTACTGCTCATTTGGATGGGAAGCACGTTGTATTTGGGAAGGTTATAAGGGGAATAGGGATTGTTCGATCAATCGAGCATGTTGCTACCGGTGACAATGATCGTCCCAATCTCGATATTCTCATTGCTGATTGCGGGGAAATTCCAGAAGGAGCTGATGATGGTACTATTAACTTTTTTAAGGATGGTGATCTATATGCTGACTGGCCAGTTGATCTAAATAAAAGTCCTAGTGATCTTTCTTGGTGGATGGAAGCTGTGGAAACAGTAAAGGGATATGGAAATGAGTGCTTTAAGGTATTATTAGTAAACCATGTATTCGTTCCTCGGTCACAAATTACCATTCTTCTTTGTAGAAACAAGATTATAAGATGGCTCTGAAGAAGTACCGTAAAGCTCTTCGTTATTTGGATGTGTGTTGGGAAAAGGAAGGGATTGATGAAGGTGGTTATAGTATTGATATCCAGTTCTTTTCATTCTTCTTTTATTCATTATGTTGATTTTGCAGAAACAAGTGGAGATTTGAGGAAGATGAAGTCACAGATATTCACCAACAGTTCCGTAAGTTTCGATTACCCCTTCTTGTATCAGTGACATTTAGCTACTTATCTTTGTTCAGTCATGCAAGTTGAAACTCGGAGACGCAAATGGAGCTCTCGTGGACACTGAATTCGCTATAAGGGATGGGGAAAACAATGCTAAAGCATTATTTCGACAAGGGCAGGTTTGTTTTCATGTGTTGTTTACTTTTACATGATGAAACATAAAGATGTTAATCTGCAATACACAAACCAGGCGTACATAGCGCTTAATGATATAGATGGTGCAGTTGAGAGTTTTAAGAAAGCGTTGGAGTTTGAACCTAAAGATGGTGAGTGAGTGAGTGAGTGAAATATGACATCTCTTTTTTTGCATGTTTATGGCATTTGTTTGTTGTATCAGGAGGCATAATGAAGGAGCTTGCTGCTGCGAAGAAAAAGGTAATGAAAAACACTCAAAACTATGATGATTAATGAAGCTTATAGTTTTGGATTTTGATAGGTTGCTGATAGACGTGACCGGGAGAGAAAAGCATTTTCAAAGATGTTCCCGTAGTGACGCATATCCATATTTTTGCAGCTTTTATCATTAAAACACAACAGACTTGTGTAACAAACAGAGTTAGAACTCAAATCTCATGTTTTGCTCACGTTAACCATTTTGTATGAAAAGAAAACAGTGGTATTTATCAAAATTTCTTTGCATTTTTTCTCTTTATTACTTAATTGCTATCTGAATAAATTAGATGTACTCGCTGTGCGTATTATTACGTTTTCAGTCTTTTAATGTCAATCGTAGCGCCTGTAGCTCAGTGGATAGAGCGTCTGTTTCCTAAGCAGAAAGTCGTAGGTTCGATCCCTACCTGGCGCGACATTTATTTTAAAAGGGAACTTTTTGCATCATCTTTGCGGTGTATTTTTATACAAGAGGAACATATTTGGATAAAATTTATTTATTTGAAATTCGAATTAGCGAAAATAAAGGCACCTTATTCGGTTTGGTAACTCTATCCAAAATTTGAATACTCTCAACGCTCATAGTAAAGGCGCGGTATTCTTGTAATAATTTCATTTTAATGGTTACCATTTATTATTATTTACAAATTTCAAATAAAAAAACCAGAGAAAATGGAATATATACAATTTTTTCAAATAAGGAAATTATTGAGAATGACGCACAGAGAAAGCCACCATCTGAGCCCACTTCTTGAGTTTCGTCTTCACCGCTTCCGGTGCATCGCCTTTTTACAGAAAAACGAAAATTAAACAACTATTATACTCATTCAATTTATTTAAATGTATACCTGGATCAATTATGGAAGGGGAAGGCGGAGTAGCATCCAGATCCAGAGTAGACGCGGATGAACGGGAAGAGCAGCTTGAAGATGTACGATTCACAGCGCAGTACATCGCGAGAGCAGGAAAAGTAGAAGATAGTTTGTCGTCAACTGTACCGGATTCGAAACTGAAACCTAGATCTAAACAGCCGCTTAGCTCTTCAAGATCGTCGTCTGTGAGACTCCGTCCACGGCGACGTCTATAATTTCTCTTGCGATTCTCCCAGGCCTGGTTGCGAATGATGTCCGGTGACCAGGAATTGAGTTTACAGAGATTTCGACGGCTGGCGGATGGTGCGGATTGGGACATGTTGAATGTGATCCTCTTCCCTCCGGAAATTTATCGGAGAAATTGATTTAAGGGGTAATAATATGCGGGCGGGCAACTGGTATTCCTCTATTGAACGTCTGACGTGGCGTTTATTCGATAATTAGAGTTGGAAGAATTCCCTAATTATTCGCACAAAACAAATCTTAATATTAATTATCACTCTCAAATTTTGATTATTTGTTGATAAATATTAAATAATGATGATATATATTATTGAGAGTTAATCCTGGGCATTGAAGTTGAACACGAGAATCTTCAAAAATAGAATCACGGGCGTCCCGCAGTTGTTCTTGCTTCCTTTTGTCTGGAGTCCATTCCTCGCGCAGGATTCATGTTTGCTGGAGACATCCATGTATGGATCGATCTTGGTGGGTCGGGTAACCGATGAAGAGCATTTCCGCTCGACAGTTCATAGGTCTTCATTATTATTCGATGATGAACGATGGGCCAAGGAACAATGGTCGGCATTTTCTTGTTCGAGGATCGGCAGAATATCTACACTACCATCGCGATTCTCACAAAACAAATAAAATTAATTTCATGGAATTAATCTTTTCTCCCGTAACACTTAGGATTTCCGAACCAATGAGTTTGAGGGCAACGCCCCTGAATTATTTTCATCGGATACCAATAATTTGGGTTCCTATAAGTTTTCTATCTCTCTAAAACAAAAATCCAGTAGATAACTATAGGGGATGAATTTGTTATTTAGAAATTCAAGATTCAATTGAAAATAAATCAATTCATATATAATATATATTTAATTAACTATTGATTTTTTATTATTATTAAAAATGATTATTTGTTTAATAATAAAACTTGTTCTTTTACATGAATATTTCTTCACCTACATCTCCTATAATTTAGGCATGAATGTGGTCAATAATCTCACCTTCAACCATCCAGTTATCTATAAATATGTTAACATGTTGTACGAATTGACACAACAAAAACAAAGCTATATTTTTTATCAGAACATTTGTCCTCGTATGATTTCTGTGTTTTTTGTAATTCCAGATCCCGGGTTTTCTAAGTATGCTCTTAAAATACAAATAAATTTATTTTTAATATAAAAATTAAATTTCATATTGACATATATACTAGTAATAATAGTTATACAATATGAATTGATATCACATATCGACCGATATACTCGTAATGCTAGTTATACAATCGATACCACCTATTATTTTGTATATCAACCGATATCCAACACTATAACTTAATACTTCTCGTGTCGTCTAATATGAAAATATTGATAAACTAATATATTATAATCATAGATTATTTAACCAATACTTTACGAACATAGATTATTGTGCAGATATTTTCCGAAGTAAACAAAAATTTTAAAAAATGATATGTAGCAAAATTCGCCATTTATTTTTAATCACATTCGTTCACACTTTTCGGTCATAATCCGAATACCTATTGACTATCAAGTATAATAGTGTAGGTAAGAAGTGTTGAAATATTGTCCCACGTCGACTGTAGATATAGAAATCTTATAGTTTATAAGAAAAATGATATCATAAATAATCATTGTAATCATATCTCTTATGGATTGGACACTCTTCCGACCCATTATGTTTTAAATTAGATAAATTCCTGTTCTGCTTCTTATGCATTTATAGGCTAGGCTAGAAGCAATGGTAAAGCATAGGAACCTGTCAAGTTTGTTCATAGAAAGAGTCACAGGTGGGATAGGAGCAATGCTAATTCCTCATCGGGAACAACCCTATCAAGGCATCTCCCACTGGAAGCAGCGAGTCTCGCTGCCAATTGATGCTTGCACTGTAATCAAAAGGGATGAACAAAATTTGAGCTCCATCAAATATGCTAATTCATAAAGGAAATAACTCATCAGTCTCACACAGTCATGTTCCCCTCTGTTTACAACGTCATAGAAGAATGAATAGCAACTACAGAAATGTTCAGGAAAACATAGATACTCTTCCTTCCTTCTTGATTCTCCCATAACCTTCTAAATTAACAAACATATTCAATTGCTACAATAAACAATTCTTCGGTACACAAAACTGTTACCTGGTAAATAGACCGACCACTTGGATCCCCGGAGATCCTTTTAACACCTCCGTTATCGATTATCTTGGCAGCTTTCTCTAAACTACTCCCGAATATGAAATTCAGACTATCACAAGGACACACATACTATAAGTTCTTCAATTACGATTTACAACACACAAATGATAGATAATACACTAACACGGAGAGATGTTCGTCGGTCACTGCCGCATCCTCCGCACGAAACAAAAAAATTAACGAATTAATTGGAAAACGAAGATCTGCGAGAGATTAGAAACACCTGATTTCGTTGATTCAATCGCTTCCCACACGGATTCTGCTACCATTAACGATGTATTCATCGCGACCCAACTCCTCGCGGCCCGACAATCTCCACAAGTGTAGTTGGCTTGGAAAATCTTAAATTATTTATATTTCACCACAAGTGTAGAAAAATGACTCTTGTCATGTAACTTAATATTTAGTCATGGGAGACACTAAAACATTCACAGATGATAATTACGTCTTATTTTCTTTATTTGATTGTTGTTTATTGTTTATTCCGAACTATGTGTTACAAATATTTAAAAATCGGTCTATTGATATGAATTCCGTTGAACACTGAAATATAATATCAAAATATTGAAATTCGTTCATGGAGTCCAAATGAATGATAATATTTGTAGGTAAAAAAATACATCGAAATTGTTACCATATATTTATCTAGTCCAATACATTAGTGACTTTGGATTAAAGAAATCATTGTAAATTGTTTAGTATATCTAGTGATCAAATATCAAATTACTAAACAACACTGTTGTTTTTTATATTTGTATAGTTTTGGGGCAAATAATATTAATTATAGAGAAAATTGCAACCATTCATCCCAAATATTTAAAATGAGAGAAATACATAATTAGCCCTCCAATTTACGAGATATGTAAAGGATATGTCCCTAAACTTACGAAATTGCAAGAATGATAGTTAAAGTTATCAAAATCGTTTGTTTTTTACCCCTAACATTTGGCACCCGGTTTTCCGTAAGTTGAAAACCGTTTGAAAACTCATCACAAAGTACGTAAATAGGATATGTTTAAAATATTATACAAAAATTACCCTTGATGTTCGACAATTGTTCATGAAATATTAAAAATTAACGAGTTCATTAAAGTGTCAATCATAAACGGTATTAGAAACTTGAGGTGTCTTATTTGCATTTAATTGAAGTTGGATAGCTATAAATGCATATTTTTTATCAAAAAATATATCATATTTGCAATTTCGTAACTTTGAAGGTATGTCCTTTACACAACCCGTAAGTTGGGGGGCCGTGGGCAAACATCACCCTATTTAAAATAGTATAACGGTGATAATCACGAAATTTAGAAATTGTTTATTTAAAACTTGAAATTTCAATATCGTTCAAATAATACACTCGAGTGAAGAATAACAATTTTCGTTCTCTTATGTATGAATATTTTTGAAAAATTATGTGTTTTTTTTTAAGTTTAAAATTTTGGAAACATACAAATTACATATTTGAAGGTTAATGGATCATATACAAATTATATAAATATTTAAAACATTAATAAGTGTTACAGTCAAATATAAACGATGTTTGAACTTTGATAGACAACAATAAATATCATTCCGACCAATATCGTTTACACCTTTAAAAGGTTTAAGGGTTAATAACACATATTATATAATTTTCGAGATACCACTTTTACACTAATTTGAAAAGTTTGTGACTAGTAACAAATATCATTTATTTATTTATTATATCAAGATTCATACATAATATTGAAATTATTGGACATTAAATTTACATTATTTGAAAAGTGAAATAGTAGTAGTATTAACTATTAACCATTAGTAGTCGGGTTTTGGAATGTCAACCCCATCGGTGTTCCTAAGCCAGTAAGCAACATCAAGAGAAGCTGCATCTCTAGGTATTCCATCCATCACCCAATCCTGTCCCGCCGGAAAATATATGCCGGAAACTGGATGCGGCCTCCAGCAACCTTCCTTCTCACACTCATCCCTTTTCTTCCCTTCCTTCCTTAACTTGCTCAAGCATCGAACGCCCATTGAAAATCCTTGCCTGCATCATTACCAAAAATCTTAATATAGAGAAGACTTGGTTCAATTTCTTGACGGGAGCGTGTTCGGATATAAATATAAGAGGATAAGATTACACCGTAAAAAAATATTTATTATGGTTCGTATTTCCTTTTATAAATCAGCACAAAAAACATCATACTTCATATTTCTGATCAGTTTCACTAAATCTTATTGATAACCAGGATTTTGATCAAACCAACTCCGATACTATGTTGGGTAATAGAGTCTTGTCAAAATTATAATAGGAGTTAAAATTTGAGGAGAGTGTGTTGAAATATGAATAATTGTCTCACATTGAAAATGAGATATAAATTAGATTGATTTATAAGAGAGATTATGGATCATTGTAAATGACTTGTTCAAGTCTTTTACGTTGCAGTTTCTTCTTTCTTATACATTATATCTATGCACACTCCCTACATAAATTAACATGATTTTAGGAAGAAATTTAAGAGAGAATAATAAAGTGAAAAGAGGAAGAAGGATACTCCGGGAACGCCTTCTTGATCAGGAACGTTGTAGCTTTGAAAACCATAACCATTTCCTATGGAGGAGTTTTTCTTTACAAATGATCTCTCTATCAACTCAGCTATATATAGCATAGGGATTGACATGTAGGATTTGTTATCGAATAATCTTTCATTAAAAGTATAGAAATTCAAGGTGCAATGGGTCGATAGAGTATATGTGTAACCTAATCTATAAAAAAATCGAATCACACTTAATAATCAGATCAAACAAATTACTTATGATATTACTTTATTTATAAATTATAATATTTCTATTTCCACAATTAATATTGGACAATATTTTAACAAAAAGCACAATCATTGTCCTCTTTAGTATTTATTCATCAAAATAGTAAGCCTCTTTATTCTCTTAGATGACATGACTATCATGTTTATTGTATTTACTTGTGTTGTTGGTGTAAACGGAAAATGATATATATATAAATTTAAAATTCAATGAACGAAGATAAAATGTTTATGTATAGCCATATAAAAAAATAAATTATATTGAAAATTCAAGTTTAAACTAATTTTCTCACGTACCTTATAAATTAAAATTATTCTAATATAATCCTTATTGAGTGATGGGACAAAGGTACAGGGGATGGTACTTTGGCTTTATGTGTGAAATGTTGAAAGTTTATGCTAAAGGGCCGTAGAGAATTAGATGCTAATCACCTTTGTGGGATTAGCCAATGAGGTTAAAGATTAGAGACTTAATACATTTTTATTCAACTATTCTTCGTGTAAGATGAAAGATACGGTCAAAGATGATAGTATTTGGATTAGACTTATATAATTATATACTGTTTGATATATATATGAAATATACGGTTAAAATGAAAATAAATTATTGTAGAATACTCGGTATGATATTTTATAAATTAGAATACTCGTGGATATAATTGTAAGACGTGACATATTGTTCTATATTTTCTTATGATAGTGACTTCTCTTATCAGTCACGCTATTTTACCAATTTTGGTTTATATGTTAAATATTATATCTTATATTTTTCTTAATTTATGTTTGGTTCTTATTGCATTAAATCTACACGGTCCCGGACAAAGAGAATTCTTCTAACGAAGAGCTACTTCCAACTTTTAGCTGAAGTTTCCCCGAGCTCCATACCCACAATAGGGGGTAATCGAACTGAACTTTAGTGATTTTGTACGATTCGGGTTCGGCTCGAAATACACAAGTTTCGGTTCAGGTTCGAAAACAAAAAAAAATATAAGTTTCAAAGTTCGATTTGATTGACGTTCTGGTTCGGTTTGAGTTCTAATTTAAGTTCGAATTAATTAAAAAGAAGATATATTTTAATATAAATTAAATATTTTTTATACATATTATATTATTAATATATATAGATATTACAATATTATTAGCTCACGGACCGTTTTGACTCGGCTCGTTAGAAATTTGAGGTTCGATATTCAGTTCGTTAAGTATTTTGCATGTTGACCGGTTCGACTCGAGAGGTTCGTGAACCGGTTCATTTCGTTTACACCCCTAAGCCGGATACAATTATCAAAATTTATGTTGGATCTTTACAATTATTACAAGTGTAGATGAACAATGTATAGTCTTTAAGAAAATACATTGTGACAATATAACATTTTCTATGAATTTATAATCGTCTCAACAAGACAAAGAATCTCTAACAACTTGGGACCAATTTTGTATTCACTGCAATAAAGAGACAAAATACTAGGAAAAATACAAGACTTGTTATTCAATAATCCAGGAAAAATATTAATGCACAAATGAGATAATCTCGCACTCTTAGACTGAATCCATATACCACAAACTTATATTCCCAATATCCTATCAACTACAACTTCAGCTGCTGAGTCACTGAATCCAGTGACCCGCTGATTTTCTCAAGCTGCGTAGGCCAATTTTCTCCAAGAACACAAGGATTTGTCTGCATAGCGACTTCAAAGTTGAGCATAGTCATGTGTGTTTGCATTCCGTTTTGTTGCGTCATAAGGGAATGCTGATTTTTATGATATGAACCTGGAACAGCAGGTTCAAGCAATCTCTTCAAGTACAGATCCAATCCCTTGTTTAAAACATTAGCAGCTTCAAGAGAAATGGTGACTCCTTCTGATTCAAGCTTCTTCTCTAATAGACTCTTCAGAGATATGGTATCAGGCAGCACACCACTGCTTTGACAGGTTTCAGGGATAGAGTTAACAAGAGAATGAGCTTTATGCTTCTGGTTTAACTTAATAGAAACTCCATAAGGAGGAGTAATGGATTTCCATTCGCTTGAGAATTGTTCAACTTCTTCACCTTCTTCACCTTTTGGAGGTTTACTGCAACTAGAATGCAATTCTGCTGCACTTTGTTCTTGAATTCTTGAAACTGTTTCTTCACAAGTGACACTTGGGCTCTTACCTAAGGGACCAAGAGGGCTTGGACGATCACGGAACTTGCGCTCCCGGTTAATTGGTGACCTACTTTTTCGTGGAGATGAAGATAATCCATCGCCATAAAGTGACTGAAAACAACTCCTTTGGTAACCATTGCCAACTTTAACTCTAAGGCCTTCAAGTTTGGAAGATTTATGAGATGGGATTGTAGGTTGACATGAATTGTGAACGATAGCACAAAGGAGACGATTATGAAGAGGAATGTTCTCTCTACCAAGTGTCTGTAAACAACTCTTGTCAAAATCTGTCTTGTTAAGCTCATACCCTAAAAATTTCTGTAGCTGGTGGAAGTACTTTTCAGCTCTTTGACTCCCTATCTTATGAAATATAAGATCTTTCAGCTCCTTCGTGTCAATCCGAGTAAAATGGCGACTTGCCACCATTTTAAAGTGTAGTTCTCAATCTCTAAAGGACTGTTAAATCAAATGATTTGCTATCTGGAGTTCACCATTCCCTTTATCAACAATGATCTGAAGTTGACAATTTTTAGGACTTTGTATCATCCATTGTAGGATCAAACGCTCAGGGTCAGGATCTACAGACAAACCCATAAAAGATTCAATTTCCAAACATGGGAACTAATTTTAAACCTGCATAAACAAGCAATAAGCAGCAAACCCAGAATGGGAAGTGAATTCAACTTACGAATTAACGGCCAAAATGCGATCACGGAGAAACCCATTTCAAATCAGTAAGGAAAAACGAAACCCAGAAATCAAAACACATTAGTAAACAATTGAACATCAGAATCGCCGTATTCCGATGCGAACAAGAAAACCCACTGACTGAATTGCAGTTGGAGGACAATTGAAGACAAAAATCAAGAAAATTGACCTGAATTTTAAGATGACGAACACATGAGGTTTGGTTATCTCATGTTTTGTGAATATCCGTCGTTACCCAGTCGGTGCCAATTCGTCAACAGCCACGGCAACTGATTTCTGAGTCAAAAAAACCGAATTTAAAAATCTTAATTGGGTACACAAAAACCCCCAAATCCCAGGGTTTGTTTTGTTCCCAGCTTTGACGTCCGTTTCCACAGTTTCAAACGTGCGCCTTTCTTATATAACACGATGTCAGTTTAGTTTAACCCAACAAAAACAAGTCAATAATTATATTATTTTGCTACTCATAATTAAAAATCATTTAATTTAACATCTGTATTTCGATTGATAGAATAATAATAATTATTATTATTATTATTTGGTGGATTTGCTTTACCACGTATCCAAATACCAGAAAAAACAATATTTTTGTCTTGATATAGATAAGTCCAGTGGAGTTCTAGATTTTGTTAGGTCACAATCCTATAATTTGTTAATTAACAAAATAGTAGAAAAAAAATTCCACGATGTTATATAGAATCGTTCGTGCTCGAAATATTTTCGGCTTATATATATCGTATTCGTTTATTCGAACAAAAATATAAACATTGTTTTAAAAAAATATATATTCATTTATAATTTAAGAAATATAAATATCTTTTTGAACAAATATATTATGTTATTTATAAATAAAAAAACTCTAATATATTATATTTCACATTATATTTTCCATGTTTTTTATTGAATTATAGGTATTATAACATTTTTCAATTATTTTTTATAAATATGTAAGTTTTTCAAGTTTTATTCTAAAAATAATATATTGAATATCAATGTGAAATTCAAAAATTTGAATCAAGGAAATTAAATCGATCGGTACCGATCATAACCGACACGAGCTATTTTTCCTATATATCGGTGGTATACCGGTCATAACCGATATTTATCGGTATGATCGGTATACCGGGCGGTATACCGGTTTTTAATAAATTTTAAATGAACTTCGTAGCAGGTTATAAATAATTAATAAAGGATGCAGTACAAAATGCTGCAAATGTTCTTATGAGTATGATCTTCTACTACTAAAACGCTTTTTTCATAAACATGAAGATTACTACCATTTTCACTGAGTCAGTAGCTTTGAGTCGCAGGCGACGATCTTCACCGAGTCCACGGTTTCCTGACCTTCATCGTTTTTGAGCTGCGCATTTTGTAGGATGAAAGTCCACACATTGTCACAGAATCTATAAGTGTGAAGATGTCCCTGTTGAAACAACATTGAAGCGTATAAGTCTTGCCATCACATAACCATCAAACTCGGAGAATTAAGACGAAAACAACACAAACATGACTACGAGGAGATAAAGACGTAAACAAGCGTCTTTTAAATAATAAGCGGAGAATGAACAAAACATGGCTACGAGGAGAAACAAAAAGTCGTCGAGGAGAAACTCAATCTGGGAAAAAAACATGTCACTACTTCATGATTAAAAAAACTAGCAGATATGTTGACTATCCTGGTGTGATAGATTACTAACTTAAGACTGAATATAAATAAATGGTTACTGCACCCAATTCACCTTCATCTCTGAGTTTAAAATATTTACATTATCCTTACATCAAAATGAACATAATTATCTGATCAGTAAAAGATTTACTGAAAAGAAAAAAAAGACAAATCGACATGCATAAGAATCAGAATGATAAATCCGCAATTTAATAAGCTGGTATACAGAAAAAATACCACTCGGGGATAGTGGAAGTATCTCACCTTAATTGAAACCTTGCTCTTAACCTCTGTCTCGAGAGCTTCAGTCATTGACTGCAAAAATTAACGAAATGAATATGGAGATAAGCTACTTCTGAAATAAAGTGTCTTTGGAAAAATACAAGACATGAAAAATGAATAAATAGTCTAGAGTTTACACTACACATTATCCCATTTCATTATCCTTGGCAGAAACGGTAGTAACAAAAGCCCATAGCGTTGTAGCATACACAATTCAAATTGATGCGTACTAAAAATTTTAAATTTAATAAATGAGCTAGTGAACATTCGAATTAAACGAAAATTTATATGATTTAAGCTATAATATTCACTTTTTAAAAAGTACAGATTGAAATCAACGACGTGACGATTAAGAAGAGTAATTTTGCTTTATAGAATACAACCTTGTCGAATTGAATTAAAACTTGAATGGCGAGTTCAGGAGTGAGAACACCATTGGAAACCATATGATCCAATGTTTCCGTCAAGCACATGCCGATCGTTGATCTCCGATAAAGCTCGAACGTTGCCATACTGCAAAATCGATAATTTCGAAGCACAATCAAATTAATTACCGTAAACAATCACGAAGTCACTCTGCCGGACGCAGAAATCTGTATAGCTTACGCTTAATGAGAGAGGGAGAAAAAACCCAGGGAAATTTTGGGGCTTTTATACCCTAGATTTATAGATGGATGAATATATAGTGAGAACAGCACGTGTTCAATANTCTGAGTCAAAGAAACCGAATTTAAAAATCTTAATTGGGTACACAAAAACCCCCAAATCCCAGGGTTTGTTTTGTTCCCAGCTTTGACGTCCGTTTCCACAGTTTCAAACGTGCGCCTTTCTTATATAACACGATGTCAGTTTAGTTTAACCCAACAAAAACAAGTCAATAATTATATTATTTTGCTACTCATAATTTAAAATCATTTAATTTAACATCTGTATTTCGATTGATAGAATAATAATAATTATTATTATTATTTGGTGGATTTGCTTTTCCACGTATCCAAATACCAGAAAAAACAATATTTTTTGTCTTGATATAGATAAGTCCAGTGGAGTTCTAGATTTTGTTAGGTCACAATCCTATAATTTGTTAATTAACAAAATAGTAGAAAAAAAATTCCAAGATGTTATATAGAATCGTTCGTGCTCGAAATATTTTCGGCTTATATATATCGTATTCGTTTGTTCAAACGAAAATATAAACATTGTTTTAAAAAAAATTTATATTCATTTATAATTTAAGAAATATAAATATCTTTTTTAGCAAATATATTATGTTATTTATAATTAAAAAAACTCTAATATATTATATTTCACATTATATTTTCCATGTTGTTTATTGAATTATAGGTATTATAACAATTTTCAATTATTTTTTATAAATATGTAAGTTTTTCAAGTTTTATTCTAAAAATAATATATTGAATATCAATGTGAAATTCAAAAATTTGAATCAAGGAAGTTAAATCGATCGGTACCGATCATAACCGACACAAGCTATTTTTCCTATATATCGGTAGTATACCACCGGTATGACTACTATGATTTGAATAGATGGTTCAAACATGTTCAGATAAATTATTCGAATACGATGTTCGAATATAAAATTCCATTAAAAAAAATACAAACAAACATGAATATTATTCAAATAAATACATGAACGAATATGAATATAGAGAGTTCGACTCATTCATATCGAATAACACCTCTACTCCTACTGCTACACAAACATTGGTCCAAATAGAAATCGAACATTTTTGTTTAAATTTTTAGAAAATTATCATATGGTTCTTCATTTTTTCATTTTAATTCAATATGAAATTACCCATGATCCTAATCTCGTAGACTAGCAAAGCTTGTAACATTTACTTCACATACTCAAACTATAATTTATTATCAAATCCAAATTGGATTTGATAATAAATTTTAAATGAACTTCGTAGCAGGTTATAAATAATTAATAAAGGATGCAGTACAAAATGATGCAAATGTTCTTATGAGTATGATCTTCTACTACTAAAACGCTTTTTTCATAAACATGAAAAGATTACTACCATTTTCACTGAGTCAGTAGCTTTGAGTCGCAGGCGACGATCTTCACGGAGTCCACGGTTTCCTGACCTTCATCGTTTTTGAGCTGTGCATTTTGTAGGATGAAAGTCCACACATTGTCACAGAATCTATAAGTGTGAAGATGTCCCTGTTGAAACAACATTGAAGCGTATAAGTCTTGCCATCACATAACCATCAAACTCGGAGAATTAAGACGAAAACAACACAAACATGACTACGAGGAGATAAAGACGTAAACAAGCGTCTTTTAAATAATAAGCGGAGAATGAACAAAACATGGCTACGAGGAGAAACAAAAAGTCGTCGAGGAGAAACTCAATCTGTGAAAAAAACATGTCACTACTTCATGATTAAAAAAACTAGCAGATATGTTGACTATCCTGGTGTGATAGATTACTAACTTAAGACTGAATATAAATAAATGGTTACTGCACTCAATTCACCTTCATCTCTGAGTTTAAAATATTTACATTATCCTTACATCAAAATGAACATAATTATCTGATCAGTAAAAGATTTACTGAAAAGAAAAAAAAGACAAATCGACATGAATACTGGAGTAGAATACATGCATAAGAATCAGAATGGTAAATCCGCAATTTAATAAGCTGGTATACAGAAAAAATACCACTCGGGGATAGTGGAAGTATCTTACCTTAATTGAAACCTTGCTCTTAACCTCTGTCTCGAGAGCTTCAGTCATTGACTGCAAAAATTAATGAAATGAATATGGAGATAAGCTACTTCTGAAATAAAGTGTCTTTGGAAAAATACAAGACATGAAAAATGAATAAATAGTCTAGAGTTTACACTATGCATTATCCCATTTCATTATCCTTGGCAGAAACGGAAGTAACAAAAGCCCACAGCGTTGTAGCATACACAATTCAAATTGATGCGTACTAAAAATTTTAAATTTAATAAATGAGCTAGTGAACATTCGAATTAAACGAAAATTTATATGATTTAAGCTATAATATTCACTTTTTAAAAAGTACAGATTGAAATCAACGACGTGACGATTAAGAAGAGTAATTTTGCTTTATAGAATACAACCTTGTCGAATTGAATTAAAACTTGAATGGCGAGTTCAGGAGTGAGAACACCATTGGAAACCATATGATCCAATGTTTCCGTCAAGCACATGCCGATCGTTGATCTCCGATAAAGCTCGAACGTTGCCATACTGCAAAATCGATAATTTCGAAGCACAATCAAATTAATTACCGTAAACAATCACGAAGTCACTCTGCCGGACGCAGAAATCTGTATAGCTTACGCTTAATGAGAGAGGGAGAAAAAACCCAGGGAAATTTTGGGGCTTTTATACCCTAGATTTATAGATGGATGAATATATAGTGAGAACAGCACGTGTTCAATAATTACTTAAATACCCTTTATACGCATATATTAATGTATTTTAATTCTGTATATTTATTAAAGGAGTAAATTTGGTATATTTATCTAAATAAATATGACCGACTTTTAAAAAAAGTAAAAAATATACCATGAAAATATTATAAACAACATAAACTCAGAAGAGGCTAAGTTTCAGTTCGAGATACGGAGACGGCGGCCGGTTCAGGTCAAAATCTCTGACTCCCGCCGTGACAAACACACCGGAATAACTACAATCGCCGCTATACGAAGGGGTGGTTACGCCGCTTGTCCCGCTGCCGTCGGTGGCATACGCGCTCACTTTTTCTCCAATCTTACCCTGGTAATGCTTCCGCTTGTGACCACCCAAAGCTTGACCGGTCGGAAAATCTTTATGACAGATTGAACATTTGTGACCACGGTTAACCTTCCCCGAAACGGTAACGGTCTTCTTTCTGCTACTGTGACATGTCATATGTCCCCCAAGCGCTTGATACGACGGAAAAGTTCTACCGCAGTCACTGCACCGGTAAGCCCAATCGTCGCCGGTTTCCCTTCTCACCCGCTTCGATCCTGTGTCTAAATCTTGAATCGCCATAATCGTAAGATATAAGGAAGTGTGTGGTACGACTGAGCGTCTCTTGCTTACACTCCAAGGATTTATTGAGTTGGGTTGTGTGTAGAACTAGAAAGACTATGAATGTCTTGTTTTCATACGTATCTGTCTGTCTCGTATAAAATAATAATAGTTTTATACCTTCGTAATCTTCTGCCACGTTGACTTTACCTTACGAAATCGAGACCGTTGGATTGTGACAGAGGGTTATCATCCAATCACACCACGTATTCTGTTGATATCATCACCATCACATGTGTGGATGGATTTCAGTACATTAAATAGTTTGTGCTGTATCCTGGACACTTATAAAAAAGACAAGACACGTGTCGATGGAAAGTGTAATTACCGTTTTAGCCCACGACTCTGTCGTGGTACGTGTTTAGGAGTTAGGAACTGATTACCTCACTGGTCGGCTGGCTGGCTATTGAAGATAAGCCCACTGGGTGACACGTGTGGGGTCAACACCGTCCTCGTTTTTTGGCCCAATGATGAAAGCCCAGTATGGGGACTGGTTCGGTTTAGGCCCATTACAGTGGAATAACTTTCCTTAGTCCGGGAATCTTTTGTTTGTCTTCTTGGCTCTCTAATCTGAAATTCCAATGGCGTCTTCCTCCATCTTTTTGTCGCCTCTTTCGTCTTCAGCCATAGACAATCGAGACGTCTTCAGGGAGAGTTCTGCTTCTGCGTTTCTTCGTAATCCAAAGTTTTCAATCGCTGTTAACCCTAGACAAAGTGCGACTCGTAGATGTGGTTTCAAGTCGCCAGTTGCTCGGAAATCCTTTGACCACATACCTAAACAGTTCCGGGAGGAAAATCTGAGAGATGGATGTAAGTGAATGCCTTCTTCGTTTAATTGAGTTTAGTTCTTGTTTATATTAGGCTTCAATGATTTGGGAGTGGATTCATGAAAGTTTACGTTTTTGAATGATAACCTAAATAATTGTGCAGTGATGCAAAACTATGAAACTACGCCTCAGTATTTGTATGGCTTGAATCCTTCACAAATGGATATGTTTATGACAGAGGACAACCCTGTTCGACGACAGGCTGAAAAGGTCACAGAGGTACTTTTTTCATGTATAATGATCATCTCCTTTGCCCTAATTTTTCTTTTCTCTTGTTGACATGATTTTATGTTTACTTCAGGAAAGCATCTCATCTGCAAGCAATTACTTATCTAACGGTGGAATGTGGAGTACTACAGGAATGAATGACAGAGGACCGTCGAAATATAGCATGAGTGTTAGTATGTACCGTGGAGGAGGTAGAGGATATGGAAGGCCTAGAACTGCTCCTCCTGATTTGCCTTCATTGCTCTTAGATGCTCGAATTGTCTATCTGGGGATGCCAGTAATGAATATTACCCATTATCTCGTTTTGAAGACTAAAGCCTCTTAACTTGTTTCATCTAATGATGATTGTTACTCTCTTTTCTGTTTCCCATAGATTGTGCCTGCTGTGACTGAGCTTCTTGTTGCTCAGTTTATGTGGTTGGATTACGACAGCCCATCGAAGCCTATTTATCTGTACATCAACTCATCTGGTACACAGGTAAAAAAGATGTTTAATTTAATTTAGCATAACCATTATGCTGAATCATTTCTTGATCTTATTCATAGAATGAGAAGAAGGAGAATGTTGGATCCGAAACTGAGGCCTATGCAATTGCTGATACTATGGGCGTAAGCTCCTGATTTCTTATCATTTTCTTATACTTTTTCCGAGATACATTTCACCTTTATGAGTTTAGTTCTGTTTTATCAATAGTACTGCAAAGCAGATGTGTATACTGTGAATTGTGGTATGGCATATGGTCAAGCGGCTATGCTTCTTGCTCTTGGAGCTAAAGGCTATCGAGGACTGCAGCCCAACTCATCCAGTAAGATCCTTCTACGGATCTAGATGCTCTTTTTTGTGTTTCCTTAATCTTTTGCCTTTGTGCTGCAGCCAAACTTTATCTTCCAAAGGTCAACAGATCAACTGGAGCTGTCATTGATATGTGGATCAAGGTTTTCTTTAATATTAGCAAATTTGTTTTCTAATCATTCTCATACCAACATTAAATTTTAATGAGCTTTTGGTGTAACAGGCGAAGGAACTAGATGCAAACACAGAATATTACCTTGAACTCTTGGCTAAAGGAATCGAGAAACCAAAGGAAGAAATCGAGAAGGATATCCAACGTCCAAAGTACTTCCAGGCAAAGGAGGCTATCGAGTATGGCATCGCCGACAAGATCATTGATTCCCAAGATGGCACATTCGAGAAACGGGTAAAAAAACATTTGCACATACTCAAATCTCTTTATAATCTGTATTAACATGTGATGTCCTATCAGAACTATGAAGAGCTGCTTGCAAAATCAAGAGCTATGAGGAAATCAGCAGCTGGACCCAACGTTGCTCCCTCTGGGTTCAGATAAACTCCCAAATCTTGGCTGCAGAAATGCTTTTTGCTCGATCAAAATGGCATCATCAGGTTTGTATATGTGATATTCCAAAGGATAGTGTAAGAAATTATGTGGCGTAATTGGATATGCTATTTGAATTTGGTCTAAAGGGATGGATCATAGAGATGCAAAATAATAAGCATCAACAAACTCCATACAAGAACAAAAACTCGTTCTACCTCAAGTTCCAGCGTACACCAACACAGGGCTTTTGTAAATATTCAGGCATGATCTTCGCTTCTGTGATTTTGGATTTCGACTTGGTTATCCAGCGGCATGTATTGCGCCATTATTGCACGTATCTCCGAGTCCATGTATGACTGTATCAACATGATATAGAGATAGAGTTAACAACCCAGTACGATTAAAGACTTAAAATAGTAGAATACGTACCCTGATTCGGTATTTGTAGATGAGATAAGCACCAGCAGCAGCAATTGCTAGCCCAAGTGCAATGATCCAGATTACAGTCCAAGCAGACTTAGCCTGGGCAGCGCTTTTACCTGCGTACAATGACAATAAGAGCCAAAAAGAAAGCAACAAGGAAAAATTGAACTGACTTATGCAGGTGTCATGTTCCCGGATGTACAACAAGTCTCCGTTGCAACTGCAATCGTAGCTGCCCCATGTGTTCTTACACTTGCAGTCTGAACACTGGCATGCCTTCTTATCCTTGCATTCATCTATGTCTGAACGTCGAATAAACAACAGTTAAGATTTGCTCACTCAAAATAATATGTTGGAATTTCTTACCTTGGCAACTACTGACACCATCACCTTTAAATCCTTCAGGACAACTGCACTTTCCATCGTCATCATCCTGTAGACACGATGCACAACATGAAAATATTCCAATGGAAGCAGATATTACAAAGAAAGTGAAGTGAAGTAACCATGCAAGCAGAAAAAGAGACTCCATTCCTGGTTTCGTGCCAACACCCTCCATGACTGATTTTGCATCTTCCTGGTCCGCTTGCTGAACATCAAAACCTTTATTTATATCCTTACTACTCAATACAACAAGCTAAGGCATATTCTTCAATTTTCAACAATACGAACACATAAAGATATCATTGATCGATGTTGAGTATTCGTGATTTAAGTAAAAAACTGTACCAACACAAGAGCTGTAGCCGTCTCCCTTAAACTTGACACCATTAACAACAGGGCATTCACATACTCTTCCTCTAAATGTATCCTGAATGTTCAATGCAGGCGTAAGAAACCAAATTCACACAGATAGAATATACAACGACAGATAAAAAAACCTTGCAAGCAGTGATATTAGCAATCTTGTCTTGCCAGCACCCACCATTATTTACCAAACACTCATTTGTCTCCACCTCTACAGTAATGAAAGGAAAATAGAACTAATAGTCCATCATGTGAAGTATGGAATTGTCAACTTACCGCCACTCAAACAAACTGAAGGTTCTGTAGTTTCTTCAAAACCAGAGCAGAGAGCCTTCAATACTGCACCCTTTTCCAATTTCCCTACAAAATAAAAATGGTAAACATACCATATATAATGTTTCCCAGTTAAATTTTCATAATTCGGTAAGTAAAACCTCGATATTGCCGATTATTCACGATAAGGGTAGGCAATATGGTAACGTCACCACGTGATCCTTTTCCAATCTGCAGATTATAGTAAGTAAATAGCATATTTAAACACACATTAGCCACATCAAAACAGTTCATCAATAAAAAATGTTGCACCTGAGCATCCTGTTCTTGCTTCAGAACAGGGTTCTCTGAATCAGCCTCAGGATCACCCATGCATTTCTCAATTTTTTTCAGATCAAGGTCTAATATGTGAGCAGCATCAGTACAACTCTCAAGCAGAGTAAAATTGAAGAACACGTGTAAAACATAATTATGAATATATTTCGACAAAAAAGGAAAACGTGAAGAAGAAATACCTAATGATTTGAGTGCAGACTCTGCACATTCCTTGTTATACTTCTTTTCCTTCATGGGGCATCTAATTNTTTCTTTTACAGAAATGTTTTCCACCTACAAAAATCGTGTCTTTTTACTTCTTGTTTTCGTATTACTTTTTCGTTCGACCCCTATCGGTAAAAGGGAGTCTAAATTTTGTTATTGCGGATTTTTATCAGCGATAACACACGCATTGATAAAATTGGTCTCAGTAATTTTGAGATATTAGCAAAATGGGTCCTTCGAAACTCTAACACCGTAATTTTTAGCCGTTAACTTCTATTTTCTTCTCCATAGCAGTTTCATATTTTCTTCTCCTCATCTTCGACGTTGCCACTTTTTCACCGAAGTTACGCATATTCATTTTCGCCACTGCTCCACCGAAGGTTCTCATCGTTTTGTCTTTATCGTTTATTTTCTTTGTTGGTGTCGCTCGTTACCAAAGTTGAAGGATTTCATTTGCACAAATTACAAACATTGAGGATCAAATTTGCCACATACATACAACATTGAGGACCAATTTCGCCAAATGTGAAAAACATGAACACTAATTTTGCCACACATAAAATTAATGAACTTAATTTGTAATAATTGTCAAAGTAGAATGATCAAAATTATCCAAATAGAAAACTACTAGAACTAAATTTGCGCATCGCCATTTGTTATATAAATTTGATCTTTTCTTGTTTGTCTAATAATGTATTTACTTACTCAAATAATCATTTATCAATTTAAGAGTAAAATAATTATTACATAAGTATCCTCTCGAATAGAAATGAAGGAAAAAATATCCAAATAAAATATGTGTGTGATTTTTGCGGATTTAAAAAAATCAATTCGTTATGTACATGTTTTGTTTTAATCCATATCCAATCTTTAATCATTTTAATTTATGCAAACTTAAACAAGTGTAACATACATATTTTCTTGCTTTATAATTTATTGAATTATTGTATACAATAAAAAACAATTTTTTTTGTTATAATTGTCATTCAGCTTATTAACTAAATTTCAAAAAATAAAATTCTGGCAAACGATCAATAGTTGCTTACCAATCTAGGATAGGAAGGAGATATGGGGATTGGATTGTATCGATCCACACATACCCTAAGACCAGCATCATAGTTGGTCGTCCCGTCTGATTGGACGGCCAATATGATAAAATTTCTTCCGTTCAGAAGAGAGAGAGTGTCCAGTCCAAGACATTATCTCTCCTCTAATTTTATTTTTAAAAAATTTAAAAATATAATAATTTATAATAATTTTATATAATAATTTTATTGATAATATTATAATTTTTATATATTTGATGTGTAAAAAAATAAAATTAAAAAATTATAAATATCCGGACATTGTTGTAAAGATAAGAGAGAAAACGGATGTGGATGAAAAAATGAAGTTTTCAGACGGACATGATTAAAGATAACCTAATATTTATATAGATAAAAAATTATTTATATTCATACGCAATTTATAAAATTATTTTAACTCATCTACAATATTTTTATATCCACAAAAATACAATTTTTCAAAAGTAATTTGTTTACATATTTTTATAGCCACAAGAATATTTCAATACACACTCAATATAATATTCCTAAAATATAAAGTAGAAATAGCGTTTTAAAATGATTATTTCCAAAACACAATTTTTGTTAACAATCACCTAATTATTCCATTATCAAATATACATATGTTCACTTGTTTTATTATTCATACTTTAATTTAAATAAATAAATAGAAAGAATAAAACAATTCACAAAATATAACCATAGACAAAGCATTGATCCAAATACGTGAAGTGCACAAGGGGGATGAATTATTCGAGTACGAGTCTCAAATCATATTAGTTATAATGTTCAAAACACAAAACAAATACAGAGGATCATCATCAATGCTTAAAGTAAAAAGATGAGGAATTCAGAAAACACACAGATATGCTTATCTTCATCTTCTCCACTAAAAGCACGCGTCCAGGAGACAGCAGCAGCAGAGAGCAGCCAGACTGCACAATTGATCATTCAACAAATTCATACACCATGCGTTGACTATGACTAAAATCAAACGGATTCAAATTGAATTTCATCAGATCTGAATCAATTTCAAATAAACATATAGATCTAGACTCACCATCCTTGCATGAAACCTACGTTACCAGATTGCTTTTCCTGTGGCTGTTGCTGGTACTGCGGTGGTGGATAACCTTGCTGAGGGTACCCTGGCTGGGGATATCCTTGCGGTGGATACGCGTCCTTAGGATACCCCTCCTGCGGTGGATAACCTAAAAACCCAGATTGTTAAAACAAAATCGATTGAACTCGCAACGGAATAAAGAAACATCACCTTGAGGCGGAGGAACGCCGACGGGTGGCTGCTGATTTTGATTGTAGTAACTCATGGTTCGATCGCAGCCCTGCAACTGTTACTTTTTNGACTTATGCAGGTGTCATGTTCCCGGATGTACAACAAGTCTCCGTTGCAACTGCAATCGTAGCTGCCCCATGTGTTCTTACACTTGCAGTCTGAACACTGGCATGCCTTCTTATCCTTGCATTCATCTATGTCTGAACGTCGAATAAACAACAGTTAAGATTTGCTCACTCAAAATAATATGTTGGAATTTCTTACCTTGGCAACTGCTGACACCATCACCTTTAAATCCTTCAGGACAACTGCACTTTCCATCGTCATCATCCTGTAGACACGATGCACAACATGAAAATATTCCAATGGAAGCAGATATTACAAAGAAAGTGAAGTGAAGTGAAGTAACCATGCAAGCAGAAAAAGAGACTCCATTCCTGGTTTCGTGCCAACACCCTCCATGACTGATTTTGCATCTTCCTGGTCCGCTTGCTGAACATCAAAACCTTTATTTATATCCTTACTAATCAATACAACAAGCTAAGGCATATTCTTCAATTTTCAACAATACGAACACATAAAAATATCATTGATCGATGTTGAGTATTCGTGATTTAAGTAAAAAACTGTACCAACACAAGAGCTGTAGCCGTCTCCCTTAAACTTGACACCATTAACAACAGGGCATTCACATACTCTTCCTCTAAATGTATCCTGAATGTTCAATGCGGGCGTAAGAAACCAAATTCACACAGATAGAATATACAACGACAAATAAAAAAACCTTGCAGGCTGTAATATTAGCAATCTTGTCTTGCCAGCACCCACCATTATTTACCAAACACTCATTTGTCTCCACCTCTACAGTAATGAAAGGAAAATAGAACTAATAGTCCATCATGTGAAGTATGGAATTGTCAACATACCGCCACTCAAACAAACTGAAGGTTCTGTAGTTTCTTCAAAACCAGAGCAGAGAGCCTTCAATACTGCACCCTTTTCCAATTTCCCTACAAAAGAAAAATGGTAAACATACCATATATAATGTTTCCCAGTTAAATTTTCATAATTCGGTAAGTAAAACCTCGATATTGCCGATTATTCACGATAAGGGTAGGCAATATGGTAACGTCACCACGTGATCCTTTTCCAATCTGCAGATTATAGTAAGTAAATACACATTAGCCACATCAAAACAGTTCATCAATAAAAAATGTTGCACCTGAGCATCCTGTTCTTGCTTCAGAACAGGGTTCTCTGAATCAGCCTCAGGATCACCCATGCATTTCTCAATTTTTTTCAGATCAAGGTCTAATATGTGAGCAGCATCAGTACAACTCTCAAGCAGAGTAAAATTGAAGAACACGTGTAAAACATAATTATGAATATATTTCGACAAAAAAGGAAAACGTGAAGAAGAAATACCTAATGATTTGAGTGCAGACTCTGCACATTCCTTGTTATACTTCTTTTCCTTCATGGGGCATCTAATTTGGAAATCAGTTACGTAGTCCCACCAAATCCATGGCTTCCCAGACTCATTAGCCACTCTGAACACACAAAGTTGTCTCAAATTTTCAAGAACCACATCCTTGCCTTCATATCCAGCACTGAAATCTTGTTCTGGATCCGGAGCACAGTATCGACCATGGTTGATGCATTGAGACTTGCATTGCTTGCTAACTGTAAAAGCCTGAGGGCAATACCAGGTAATGTAATGAGGTGCAAACTGAGTGTAACCACCTTTCTCGAGGATTTGAGCGGCACCCTTAAAATCCTTAACAAACGACATTAGCATATCACATTTCACACCGCACTCATCATTGCTGTTAGTCCAGAGTTCATATTCGACTCTGTCGTCGGGGTGAGGAACACTTTCTCTCCAGTCAAGATTCACATTCACCATCTCACCGTCACTAATAGCTTTCTTTAACTTTTCACCAAAGCTTTTAGTAACCAGTGCAGATGGAATTGTAATGTTTGCAATATATTTTGCAGATGCAGCATCTTCTTCAGGTGTGTCCATTGTGATCAGGGCTTCATCAAGGTCATCAGCTACTAAAACTGCAGCCGCACCACCATTTTGAGCATTCCAAACCTTTAAAGCGAAAAAACAATCTGCAGGGCAAGAATAAATAGAAATATATCACAAGGGATCGTCCAATAAAAAAGATCAACCAAAACATTTAGCAGGGGAATTTAAGCAGGAGTTCAGAAAATTTTAGGTTGTAAGAAAATAAACTTTCCATAGCATAAAATTGATGAATTAAAAAAATATATAATATAAAATAAGTTGTACCTCCACGATCAAGAAGAACAAAACTAGGCATAGCTCCAGGTTTAGCCTTGAAGGAAATCCCGGAATCCTGAAAACTAGTACATCCTTTCCTATTATTCTTTGGGTAAACGACCGCTCCAGCCATAGTTCCGCCGTACTGTGGAATCCCAAAGTTTCCAATCGCACTGTCATGAATCCCTTTGATGGCTTCCGGTGACGTCACCCTCAAACTGTTTTTCTCCACAACAAAACGAGCCAGAACGAATTGGGCACTGATCAGCAGAAAAAGACCCAGAAAAGCGGTAATCTTGAAGCCATCACAAGGACCCATTTTTACCCTTGTTGCAACTAGAGCAACAGCTTGTTGGATGTAGGTTTGTGTTTGTCCCGCACCCGCAACCCCTTGGAATTGTCGCCGGCTTCAACTCAGTCGTTTTGTTGAAGATTGACTAGCGAAGAATCGCAATACGAAGTGTCAAACAAACCCTGGTCGTTGATGAAGATTGATTTTAAAACCGACTCAAATCATTTCATCATCCTCATCTACTGATTTATACATATAATTAACCACTATTAATTATTAAACAAACCCGATACTAAATACATTGAAACGAAAAATTCACATAATTTTATTTAGAATACAAAATATAATAGATACATAAACATATTTAATATAAAGTATATGATTCTACAATATATTCAGTAAGGGTGTGTAAAAGAACCCAAGTAATCGAACATACTAAGTGACTAAATTGCATTTGAATCGTTTTTCTAGATATCCAAAATATAAATATTTAATCAAATATAGTTTTGGGAACTTTGATCTGATCTGATATATTTATTAAAAGAAAATGACATAATTAGTTCTCGTAATTTGATGATTGTGGCAATTCAGTCCCCATACTTTTTAATATTTGGTAAATTTGATCCTCAAAATTCATATTTAGTCCTCTAAATTAAATCGAATAAAAAAGTAATCTGTAGTTTACACGCATTGATAAAATTGGTCTCGGTAATTTTGAGAAATTAGCAAAATGGGTCCTTCGAAACTCTAACACCGTAATTTTTAGCCGTTAACTTCTATTTTCTTCTCCATAGCAGTCTCATATTTTCTTCTCCTCATCTTCGACGTTGCCACTTTTTCATCGAAGTTACGCATATTCATTTTCGCCACTGCTCCACCGACGGTTCTCATCGTTTTGTCTTCATCTTTTATTTTCTTTGTTGGTGTAGTTTGTTACCAAAGTTGAAAGACTTCATTTGCACAAATTACAAATATCGGGGATCAAATTTGCCACATACATACAACATTGAGGATCAATTTCCCCAAATGCGGAAAACATGAACACTAATTTTGCCACACATAAAATTAATTAACTTAATTTGTCATAATTACCAAAATGAAATGATCAAAATTGCTAAAATAGAAAACTATGAGAACCAAATTTGTGCATCGTCATTTGTTATATAAATTTGATATTTTCTTGTTTGTCTAATAATGTATTTACTTACTCAAATAATGCTTTGTTTTAATCCATATCCAATCTTTAATCATTTTAATTTATGCAAACTTAAACAAGTGGAACATCACATATTTTCTTGCTTTATAATTTATTGAATCATTGTATACAATAAAAAACAATTTTTTTTGTTATAATTGTCATTCAGCTTATTAACTAAATTTCAAAAAATAAAATTCGGGCAAACGATCAATAGTTGCTTACCAATCTAGGATAGGAAGGAGATATGGGGATTGGATTGTATCGATCCACACATACCCTAAGACCATCCTCATAGTTGGTCGTCCAGTCTGATTGGACGGCCAACATGGTAAAATTTCTTCCGTCTAGAGAAGAGAGAGTGTCCCGTCCAAGACATTCTCTCTCCTCCAATTTTATTTTTAAAAAATTAAAAAATATAAAAAATTATAATAATTTTATATAATTATTTTATTGATAATATTATAATTTTTATATATTTGATGTTTAAAAAAATAAAATTAAAAAATTATAAATGCTCGGACATTGTTGTAAGGATAAGAGAGAAAACGGATGTGGATGAAAGAATGAAGTTACCAGACGGACATGGTTAAAAATAACCTAATATTTATATAGATAAAAAATTATTTATATTCATACGCAATTTATAAAATTATTTTAACTCATCTACAATATTTTTATATCCACAAAAATACATTTTTTAAAAAGTAATTTGTTTACATATTTTTATAGCCACAAGAATATTTCAATACACACTGAATATAATATTCCTAAAATATAAAGTAGAAAACACAAAAGAAATAGCATTTTAAAATGATTATTTCCAAAACACAATTTTTGTTAACATAAACCAATTATTCCATTATGAAATATACATATGTTCACTTGTTTTATTATTCATACTTTAATTTAAATAAATAAATAGAAAGAATAAAACAATTCACAAAATATAACCATAGACAAAGCATTGATCCAAATACGTGAAGTGCACAAGGGGGATGAATTATTCGACTACGAGTCTCAAATCATATTAGTTATAATGTTCAAAACACAAAACAAATACAGAGGATCATCATCAATGCGTAAAGTAAAAAGATGAGGAATTCAGAAAACACACAGATATGCTTATCTTCATCTTCTCCACTAAAAGCACGCGTCCAGGAGACAGCAGCAGCAGAGAGCAGCCAGACTGCACAATTGATCATTCAACAAATTCATACACCATGCGTTGACTATGACTAAAATCAAACGGATTCAAATTGAATTTCATCAGATCTGAATCAATTTCAAATAAACATATAGATCTAGACTCACCATCCTTGCATGAAACCTACGTTACCAGATTGCTTTTCCTGTGGCTGTTGCTGGTACTGCGGTGGTGGATAACCTTGCTGAGGGTACCCTGGCTGGGGATATCCTTGCGGTGGATACGCGTCCTTAGGATACCCCTCCTGCGGTGGATAACCTAAAAACCCATATTGTTGAAACAAAATCGATTGAACTCGCAACGGAATAAAGAAACATCACCTTGAGGCGGAGGAACGCCGACGGGTGGCTGCTGATTTTGATTGTAGTAACTCATGGTTCGATCGCAGCCCTGCAACTGTTACTTTTTCAACGAAGAATAAGGAATCAAGAGGCAAACCTCACTCTAAATACTCACCAAACCGCGTTGAAATATTCAAACCGCCTTCCCTAATTTTCTTTTCTTTAAATTCGCCTAATAAATACTGTAGAATTTGCCTCTAACTCATCAAATTTGTTTCTTACCTCATTTAAAATATTTTTATTTACTTTACAAATTAAATAAGTAATCCACATTCCACAACCAATAATTCTTTTATTTTAAAGTGTTTCAAAGTTAGTATTGGATAAGATTCGAGCTAATATTTCTTCTTAAAAAAAATAATGATGAATTGATGATAATTTGTTAATAAAATGATTACCTTAATCATTATATCCCTAAGAAAATTATTATAGGAACAAAGATATTCACATAATGTTGAAGTTGTTCTCAAGCAGAGAAATGATGCATATCATATCAAATTATTAAGACGATTTGGAGTATTAAGTATTAAGTAAATGATTTGGAGGCTAATGGGCTTTTATTACTATTTGATCTTCTTAAAAGATGGACCATGAGACTTGTATTGGGTTGAATTGCACATTTATAAACAAACAATATTAAAGTCTTATAGAAAGTGGATTCATTGCTTAAATAATCGGTCACTAACCACTTTTTTCTAGGGTACTAAATCCAACGACTATAGTCACCCGAGAATTATCAACTTCTCTTCAAACTTATACTTTTTTTTTTATTTTTAGTAAAACTATAAATTTGATGTTTATAATAAATTCTAATGTATAGAAATATAATAAAGTATTTTAAAGGAATAATTTAAACAAATAATTGTTTTAAAGGAGTAAAGTAAATCGCATAATTGTTTGCATTAGAATGGTTTCCCTTTTAAAGTATGTAACAACATTCATATGGATATTAAGTGTCAGGTCCTCCCATGTAACGTAAGTAATTAATTAATTTCCCATCATTAACTATTGATTAATATCACTTACACCCTTTATTTACAACAACAAATATAATTATTCCAGGCAGTATATCCAAAAAAATAATCTCAAATTAATAAAGTATTATCATTAACAGAAATTCATATAATATTTGTAATGTAATACATTGAAGTGGATGGATGTTACCATTAGCATACGTATTAAGAGAAATAAAATCTAACTCATTAATCCCCATGATTTTTTATAACTCACAAATCATCTGAAAACTCCACTTAATTACACACAACACAAATTATTATCTATAAATTACTCTTAATTCCTTTTCCATCTTCACCAAACAAAATATGGCCAAGAAGCCGAGCTTGGGGAGACAGAAGATCAAAATCGCAAAAATCGAAGCTAAAAGCAATCTCCAGGTCACTTTCTCAAAGCGTCGTGCTGGACTTTTCAAGAAAGCAAGCGAGCTCTGTACGCTCTGTGGCGTCAACATCGGTATCGTCGTTTTCTCGCCCGCCGGAAAAATATTTTCATTTGGCCATCCAGACGTCCGTCCACTCGTCGATCGTTTCCTTGCTAGAAATCCAGATGGAGATAACTCCGGTTACAACAATAACAACGGTGTTTTTGAACTGAATATGCATCTGGATCAGATTCTAGACGAGGTGGAGATGGAGAAAGAAAATGGACAAGTTTTGGAGAGAATCCGTGCAAGTAACGGCGACAATAACCGTTACTGGTGGGAAGAGCCTGTTGATAAATTAGGTTTACAGGAGGTTACGCAGCTGAGAGACGCGATGGAAGAGCTGAGGAAGAAAGTTGGTGAGATGATTATCAGGGTCGGAGTATTTGACCCGTATGAAGCTACCAACATGGGTAACCCGACTTCTGTTCACGACAATGTAGGTCTCCTTCATGGGTTTTTCTGTGGTTATTGAAACATTCAAAATTTCATATAAATAAAATCAGCTCAAGTGCAACTTTTGTCATCAATTATAACCACAGAAACAAGTATGAAAAACCATTTATAAACACACCAGGCCCAGCCTCTCAATGCACAGACTTAACGTGGAAAACTTGGCAGCTTGGCCTGTATGATTTCTTAGCTGCTGCTTGCTCGAACTTCTTCATCGCCTGCTCGTTCTCCTCCAAGTTCGTCTGAATGAAAAACCGCAACCACCACGATGAGGTTCGGTATTTCGCCTAAGCATGATCCAAGTGTTAGATATAATCGTGATGCATGAAGATGTAAAAAATGAACTACAGCAATACCGGTCGACCAAACTTTGGCAAATCTGCTACCTTTACTTTTCGCTGATTAGGATAACCTACAAGCAAAAGAAGATTGAGGCGGGAGCAGCAGGGAGTTTGGTTTAGTGAAGGTGAAGTACCTGATAATACGACTAAGCCATCGGAAGAGACCCTGGCGAGCTCTGGAACGGATCTATTAAGATATTTAGGCGATAAGTAGTCGACTGCATCAGAAACAATGACAAGGGAGAATGAATTTGGTCTGTATGGAAGAGGGAACTTGATATCGGCTACACGAACAATGCCCTTTTGGACAAGACTCTTGCATTTGCTATCAACATCATCTAAATCATAAGGCTCAATACCCCAAGCTTCGGTAACACCATCTTCTAATAACTGAGAAACTACTGAACAGGAATCAGGGCCTACGTGTAACACTTTCCGAATTGTGTCACCGTATGTTTTCTTAAGGATTGGTATTAATGCTGGAAATTCTTGTGTGCACGAAACTCTACCTGCAAGGGAGGAGTCACAATTAAAAGATCCTGCTTTGCGATAATTACACTGTCAAAATTTAAGCAAGAAAGTAAGATGAGCATGGTTTGTGTCACGGAGTGTAACATTCGGTTTCACATACTAAAATATGCCAAAGCAGACAAAGAAAGTTCACTTAATAACATCAAGACACTTTAAGTAATAGATCATTACCATCGTATCTGCTTAAAGACGCAATATCACTGCTGCCACCTGTTTAATCAATGGGAAAATACCACTGTTTATGAGCAAATTTTCTTACCATAATTTACATATAAAGAAGCAGCATAAAGTATTGGGGATAATATTATGATACGGGATAGCTTTTGTTTTTTGAATGGTCAAGAATCTAAAAAGTAACAGAAATTGACCTGAGCTATGATAGATGTAACCAAGAACCAACAGAGTTCCCTGAAAATTGAAACATTTATACACATTCAGTCTCCATATTTATTTTAAAAGAATCATAACACAAATAGAGCATGTTCAGGAGGTGTAGATTTATTACCCTGCTTCTTCGATTTGTGTTTTTTAGTTGAATTTGATACAAACATCTTATAATCTAAATATCAACTTAGTCTAGGGTCTGATTCTAAAATAAGTTGCAGGCAGAACATGGCAATTATTTTTAAAAAAACTATCAATAAATTACCACAACAACAGCTCCCATCAACAGAGATGATCGACGGTTTTTCGGATGCAAAGCACTCACGAAAGGAAGGCTTCCGCTGTCTACAAGGCGACGCGAGGCATTGGGTCTTCTTGACATAATTTATTGAAGCTGGATGAACCTGCAATGAATGTGATCAAACGGTACTAATTCATAACACTGAAAAAAACAAACAAGCAAAATAACAATAAATCATACAAAGCGGATGGAATTTCCTGAACATGAATATGCAGATTCAAATATTTAAAAATATAAATAAAAGGATACTTGAGCATGAATTGTATTTGCAAACTGATAAATTTCATCCCACAAAACAAATTTCAAGTTATGATTTATTGCAGGAGCAGTTCAGAAAATCAGCCATCTCGGCATAAAGCTATAACTTCAAATCATTGAAATGCCAATTTTTAGTTCGTGACGATAGAGAGAGAATCAATCAAAACAATCCCATTATCAGTCAATGAAATCCTCGGAATGGAAACAAATTATAAAATTCGAAGAAACCCAATAAAAACAAAAAGCCATCACAGATTTCCAGAATTCACTCAATCCCGATGTTACAAAAAGCCAAAGAATTCACACCCAGAAGTCCAAAATTCAGCAACCTACTGCAAGCCATAAACTGAAAAGAATTGTAACAATTAGAAAGGTTACCGAATAAGCGAAGCGGGAGAGGTGGAGATGGGATCTAAAGTAGATCCAGCTAGTAGTCTAAAAACTCCCAGAAGACAGAACTAGCATTTACGGTGGCATCAAATGTGTCAATTTCAACAAGCGAATGCGGAAGAATAATTTATTGAAGAGGGAGAAAAACCAGAACCTGATTTAATGAAGTCAAATGGGCTGTCGGCGGAACCGGAAGGTCGCAACCCCATTAAAGGGCCTCCTTTTTCATGGCCTGTTTTCTGTATTTTTTTTTCTTACATCGAAAATACAACATATTTTCGGGAGAATTTCCTTCTTAATGGTATTAACAAATTTGGGGTTGGCATCAAAGAGGTAACAAATATGAGTGGAGAAAAGACGTATCTTTTGTCTTTTCTAGTATAAGATTACATTAATTTGTATTATAATTTCCCTTTCTAATTATTATAATTATAATAATGTAATTTAAGTCAAATATTTACATTTCAAATATTTGGAAAATCCACACTATATCAAACTAAAAGTTACAAACAGATTTATCCATGGCGGTGGAGAAAGAGAATAGAAAAATTTAATGTATTGAAAGTGTTTCAAAAAGACACGTATATACCTATTTGTAATGAAAATTCTAATTGTCATGATCATAATATATACTATTCATATATATTGGATATCCAAATTAACATATTTACATACACACTCCTAGTTTGAGTAGTATAGTATTGGTGCTCAATTTAATATCGTCACTCATAAGGTTTCACTTCATTTTCACGTGGTTCAGTGCATTATGTGTAATTTCTCCAAGTTTCTCAATTCTACCCTCAATTTGTATTTGCATTTGCATTTGCATTTTAGTACCTCATGTCATAAATTTATTCATTTCTACAGTTACCTTAATCATATTAACCCAGTACCATGACTTACTTCACAATCTTTTTGTCCGTAGGGAATTCGGGTCCATCATATGATGCTGCAACAGCCATATCATCAAAAGTAACCGACAATTTACAGATGATGAGATCAGGCAACACAAGCAGGGTGGCTTTCCACAATGGCTCAGGTAGGTCGGTGTCACGCCTTCACATATTAATCTCATAACTGTTTTCCTTCCTGCAGGAACACTAAACGCAGAGACAAGTGAAGATTGGATCAGCAATTGGGTTTGAAGGAGACATTAAGGACAACATCGAAATTCCTTTTGTTAATCTAGAAGTTGGACCTGTCTTGTATTTTGTAGCCCAATTAACCAACGGTCATATTACCGTTGTGATATCACTATTTAGAATTGTGTGTACGAACTTCTTTGAATTATCATGCATTTGCTCTTAATCATCTCCCTCGATATTCTATCGTTTCAAACCCTCTACCTCCTTCTCTAATTATTCTTGACAGTCGGTGATGTATTCAGCGCCAGGGACATGTCCTGGCTAGAGCTGATGGTCGACAAACGGGTGGGTTAAAAGCATAAGCTCCCTGTTAAACTCGCGAAAACTCAAGATTCTATTTGATGAACGAACGCCAGTCCTAAAACCCATCTACAAATTTCAGTTTTCGCTCTAAATTCATTCTCATAGAGTGACAATGATCTAAATTAAGATTATAAAAGAAAGTACAGAACCTTACAAAATTGCAATGAATGAGTAGTAGTTAATGTGAATTGTAGAGCAAAAATGTGCTCGGAGCTCCTAACTGATCAAAGTAGTCAAAATAAGACCTTATTATTTAGTTCTGACCATGGAAAACAATTTGGTTTAAGCTTCAGCACCAGCACTAGCTGCATTTAGATCCACTGTTAAATCTAAATCCTGAATAACACACAAACATGCACCATCACTTTGAGATAATCATATATTCTGTGGTCGTGCTAGTTGAAATTCAGATCAGAAACTTACCTTTCCAGTAATCTTGGTGTACAACTCCAGTACATCAATTACAGTTGATTCGAAATGTGTCGAAGCATCGTAGCTCTGAAGAGACAACAGATGTGTAACCATTACAAGATTTGGAATGTAAAAAAAGGGAGTAGGTGTAGGAGAATCATACAGTGGATATATAGCAGTGATCGGCAGCAGAATCATTTGTGGGTACAAATCTGTCATATGTTTCGTAGAATATCTCATCAACTGGTCCAAGAAGGTCTACTCCAGGTTTGAGTTCTTCCTCAGGGTTGTCTGTCTCAGCTTCTGTCAAAACAAATGCTATATACTTCCCCTTTGGAGCAACGTTATGAGCATATGAGCAGCAGAATAAGTACCTACATATAATTCAATATTAAAAGGGTATGATGAAACGTAGTTCTTAGTTGAAAATGAGAAAACATACATATCTGATTTACGTCCAATCTGTTTCTGAGGAAGAATAACTTGTACTGAGTGAGAATCATTGGTTTCTGAAATTGGGTGACTCATAATACACATGGCACGAGCAACTTTCCCAACCTTTCGGACCTGATAAATGATTTTCACAGTTAGAACAATACATGTAAATGGAAATCAGCTTATTACCTTATCAGGAAGATATGAGGGATCTGATACAACTTTCTTGCATTTAGCTGTTTCTCCTTCAGATGTTACTCCAACTACTTTGCCGTCTCCGTCGAATTCCACCTGTGTAATGGAAATCAGTGCAACCTAGTAGTCCAAAAAGAGAATAACATTAACCTGCGAAATTTACCTTACAATCTGGCTTGTTAAGCATGTATGTTCCGCCATAAACTGCACTTAGGCGTGCAAATGCCTGTCAATATTGGAGAAATGGAATTCAAGGTTCTGGTGTCCTCACTGCTCTTACATTTTTATAGATGTAAACGAGGAAAACCTGAGGCAGTTCTCCTAGACCGTACAATGGATAGATGTAGGGAGATCCAGATTGAAAGCGTGCCAAGGATTCTGCATAGAGCTGCATGAATAAAAAATACATTGAGCAGAACACATGATAAAAACTCAGCTGTCAAAATTAGAAGTTCGACCTTCATTCGCTTAACAAAATCCATAGCAGGTTGTTCCAAGTAGCTATCATCAGTATGTAGTGCCAAAGCATGGCCAATGAAATCGATTGTATTATCTTCCAGCTCATATTTTCTAATTCAGATTACAGAAAGGATCATAAAGAGAACAGTTGACCAATTCAAGAAATATAATCTCAAGGAAGACTAACGCTATAAGTTCCTTTGCTGTGATGGTCTCCAAGTTCATCCCTTTGTGAGTCTTGGGATCACTCTCATCGAAATCTTGAACAAAGACAAAGAAATTCCGGGCACGTCGTTTCTCAAATAGCCCCATTAATGAGGATTTCAGTGCTTCTATATCTGTAGCTGGAACCTTGTAAATCTAAAGAAGAAACTTTCAATCAAAATCTAAAGCGAAAAGCTTGACATCCATGAAATGTTTAAGCAAATAAAGTATATAGTCGGGAAAGTAGCATACCTTTCCTTTGTTGTAGACAAAACTACCATCTACTGCTTTGAAGTTCAGATACTTTGTAACATTTGCATGAATTAACACACGTACTAAAGCTCCATTTGCCATCATAAACTACAATGGTGTAGTAAAAAGTTAAACTACACATCTTTATCAGCTTTTGAAATAAAATTAATGCACTTTACATACCTTGGGAATCATGTCAACATTGTATTCTCTACTGGCACCTAGTTTCTCAGGGGGATCGTTATCTCCACGAAAACGCTTCCATAACTGAAGAATAGGATCATGGATATGAGGAGAAATTAAAATCTGTCTGGTTACTTTTTCCCATTATCTACTTACATCACCATATATAGTAGCAATGGTTGTAGGATAAAAAAATGTACCTGGTTCAAATTGAGAGAACTTGAATCTCCACCATAGTAATCGTTCTTGTCCATGTGGAGAACCTGTTTAGAAAAAAAATTAACAATTTATTTCATAATTTCCATTAACACAAATGAGGTCGAATTACAGTAAATGTAGATCCAAAAATATAGTAGAAAATATCATTACACCTTAACAAGCGGAAACGAATTAAATGCTTGAGCAATTAAATATGGAAAAAAACCCGTCGATCGCATCTGTATCATACATTAAGTACGAAAGACATCGCAAGTCTTACAATAAAATCATGAGATGAATGTATTCTCACACTTTTCACTACAAAAAAATGCCTAAAAAGAAAACCAGAAAGCGAGATCCACATCATTTTCGGAGTATGACAGAAATATTCGCTGAAAACATAAATTAATCGAACCGACTTTCAATCCATCGACGGAAAGGAGACCACTGAGGATACATTCTTTGAGACCGGTGCCAAGAACAATCACGTCGTACTCCTCATCCATATTGATCGAATGGTTAAGATCTGAAGAGAAAATGGAAAAAATGAGAGAAACCGAGTGATTTGAGGTAGAGTAGAATGTATTTATAGGAAATAGAGAGCGCGGGTGATTTAAAAGGAACGAGTCTTCAGGCTCCATCATCCCTCCCTATTTCTTCTTATTATTTATCAAATTTCGATGGTATTTTTAATTTCTGATTTATTTTATTTTAAATATCATATATCGTTAATTTATTTATTCTAAGCAGAAGTTAAATCCCCTTATGGAAGTTGATCACTTAATTATCCTTAAATTCGTCTAATTAACTGGTTATTTTAATGTGTGGGTGACCGTTGTAACAAACATAAGAACTCACCGTTTTACCCCTGGAGTGGGCCGAAGAGCTGATGTCCTTTCTCGTCAATTTGAATGAACCTCACCCTCGTGGGCCTAGGCTAAATTCTGCTTTACCCGGCTTAGATTATGACTTACTGGCTGTGGCTCGGCTCGAACTTGGAGCAAAGAGGCGGTCGGTGTGTATCCTAAGGAAATGGAGCATCCGTTTTTTCCGACAACCAATCGGGTGGAATCCCTGCGGTGGTTGTCGATCGCCGAGAAGCTACTCCTCACGCGTGACTTGGTTGGTAGCAAGTCCTTCGCAACGAGGGCGCGTGACTCAGACCCTACGCTTTACCCTGCTGAGCAGATACTAGCGATAGCCGACACGCTAATTGCTGCTGAACGGCGAATCGGGAATAACCAGATGGATTGGTACGCCATTCTTCACCTCATCCCTCACCATGGGCAGGATGCTGAGCTTGTCGCTCGTCACTATCGGAACTTGGTTCTTCTTCTTAACCCTCAGAATAACAAGTTTCCTTTGGCCGAAGAAGCTTTTCGCCTAGTTTTTGACGCTTGGTCTGTGCTCTCCAACCCTTCAAGGAAAGCATTGTTCGACAAGGAGCTGGCTTTCGGCTTTCCACTACAGCACCAACCAGATCCATTCAGTAACTCTATGCAAGCCATGCACCAGAATTTCATTTTCTTCGGTGGAGGAAGTTCAAGTGGTGTTAGTCATCCTCCTCAACCGCAAGCCGTGATGCACTTTCCTCAAGTACAAGTACAAACAGGTACTCACCTTGCGCCAGTGGTTTCTGATTCAGCCCGGGAATCTCAAAATTTTATGAGTTTTGCTTCCGGTTCTACGCTATCTTTTGGTTCTGGTTCCGGGATAAAGCCGACCCATGAAACTGTGACTGACCAGATACCAGAAACGCATACGACATTTGTATCAAATGTGGTTCCAGCTTCAGTGCCAGTTGAGGAGCAACCGAATGAAGCGAAAAAACAGACAAATACAGAGCATGTTGACGAGGGTGTTCCTGTGAGTCCTAATGTTAGGGAGAAGAAGGAGAATGCGGATGACCAGGGGATGATGGATGCAGAGGAAGAAGAAAATGCACCTGCAAATGATGAGGAGGGGCCAACTTTTTGGACAGCGTGCCCCTACTGCTATTACATGTACGAGTATCCTGATGTGTATGAAGATTGCACTTTGAAGTGCCAAAACTGTAAACGAGCGTTTCATGGAGTTGTAGTTCCATCCCCGCCTCCTATTGTCGATGGGCAAGAAGGATTTTTTTGTTGCTGGGGCTTTTTGCCTTTGGGGTATTCCATGGAAAATTGGGAAAAGAGTAAGGTTGCGGCTTCCTCTTGGACTCCATTCTCACCTATGTTCAGTTGCCCCCAGACGTTGAATGGCAATAGTGCTCCTAAACAGAAAAAGACCTCTGCTCCCAGGGTATATTTTGATGATGATGATGATGAGGTTTTTGTGGATTTGTCAGACACGAGCGAGTCTGATGATGCCGATTGGAATGGTGAGATGGAAACAGAAACTAATAATCTCAACACTTCAAAAAGAAAGGGGACTAATGGGACTCCCAATAGAAGTGTAAAGAGAGCACAATCTGATAAACCTAAAGATCTAAATCTTAGAGATGGAGTTGCTTCTCTAGTTGGATTGGAAACACCTAAGAAAACGGCTGGTGAATTGAATAAAAAAGGGCCAGCTGTTAATGCCAGGAAGCAACCTGGCAGAGTTGCAAAGAATTGTGGGAAACTGGATTTAAATGTTGAGTGTAGCAATGAGGCTGAGGAACCTGTTCCAAAGGTGGATGAAGTGCCTGGACCAAGCCGTGGGGAGGATGATAACATTGAAGGAATAGGGTTTTTTGAGGGTCTTGATGAATTCTTAAGCAGCCTTCCAATTCTAAATGTTGTTGCTGATGATAAGGTTGTCAAGCCAGCTTAATGATTGAGTAACATTTTGCTTTGGTTGTTGAAGGTTTATCTTGTTGCTGTTGGAGCTTTCTAATGAAGGAAGCAGCTCTTCTTTTCCATTGTATATTTTGCTCTTTTGCTACTCCGGTTTTAATGACAAGTAGGCATTTTCATCTACAAAATTACCTTATTCTCCTCATGTGATGCTTAATTTTGTTTGTTATGACATTAACCTCGTAGATTAATATGTTCTTTCATGTAAAGGATAAAGTTTCAGGTGCCCTGAAATTCATCTTTGCCGTAAAAATCTGAAAGCAGAGGCTCATTGAATTGTATTGAATGCATGATAAATATTTGCCAATAAATTTACATCTTCTGGTGATTGGAAATTGGGACCAGAAACATGAACGTATTGAATGCATGATTTTGTAGAAAGCTGTTTATTTTATGGTTAGTTGATGATTGTCAACTCAACTGTAATATGTATTCAATCATGGCTATTTCCATTATTCTGACAGCCGAAAAAGTGGCTTGGTATAAGGAAGATTTGTGTACCTAATACCTTTTACTTGTCTATATTATAATTAGCTATATCCGCGGCATTTAAAGCTGGGAAACTGATGAAGGATCTCTGTTGTGAGTATGAGGGCCTGGTGTAGTAGTATAAAATGCACGCAAACTGATTTTCAAGGTAAACTTGTCATTAGCATGGCTTCTCACAAGTGCTTCCTTGCTCTGACTCTCATTGCCATCTTTTGTTTAGGTCTGAATATGGTCTCAGCTGCAGGCAATCGGCGCCTTCTGGCTCCTAGTTTCCCTGGATTTCCAAATACTGGCACAACACCTGGATTTACAGGTAACACATTGCCTGGAGCTGGCTCAACAGATCCTGGTTCGACCTTCCCTGGTTCGACCTTCCCTGGTACTGCTGGTTCGACCTTCCCTGGTATCATGGGCTTTCCTGGTTCTGGTTCTGGTTCATCATTCCCTGGTGCAACATTCCCAGGATCACTGATGCCAACTTTTTCAACACCCCTGTTTAACAATCCATCATTTCTCCCTCCATTCCTCCGAGGATCGACAACTCTGCCAGATAACAGTAATCCAACCATCCCTGGTGGCGCTCCAACATTCGCTGGTAATAATCCGTTTGGCGGCTTCTCTGGACCACGGTTCCCTAATTCTCCTTGAATCTAATGCTATCTAGAGATTTTACAAGCGTTTGTCATTTGTGTTGTTAATCTCATAGGTGTGTTGTGTTATGTTATCATCCACAAATAAAGAAGTTCGTTCATCTGTTGTTGTTTTAGTGTTTGTTACTCTTTTTTATTGTGTATTTCATGACTTTGGATCTCTTTTTTTACATTAAAATCAACCCAAACAAGGACAGAACACGAATGAATCTATTATGTTACAGTCAGTTCCACCATTGATGAACAGCAATACCTTCATCTCTTACTTCTCCATACAAAGCTAAGCATTCCCAATACGCCTTGGCTCTTCCATTCTTATCCCCATCACGGCACTCGTTCTTACATTCCAGAAACAGTTCATCAACAAGATTGATTCTTTGATTCTTAATCATCTCTTCAATCACTTGGGCTTCTGCTTTCATCGCCACATAATCTTCAGGCTTGGCGTTCTTCTCTAGCCAGAATGACACCCCTCCTGAATCGTCAATTTCCACTTTATAGAACTCAAAGTCTTGACCCTTCATCGGGTAATTCTTTTTGAACCACTCTAAAGCAGTTGATTCGTCTGAGATGAAAACTCTTCGAAGGTACTCATCTAATGAATCCTTTAACTGATCTGGGAGAAACTTTATATTCCTCGATGTAAAGCTTGTTTTTTTCTTCCTTCTTGGTGGCTCCAGATAAACAGCTTCCAAATTCTTTAATATGGTTTTCTTGATTTCTTCTTTAGCAGCTGTGTTTCTAACAGAATGTGATCTGGTTTTCCTCATTGCAACCACGGTGTTCTCAAATCTTCTGAGGTAAACAATCTTGTAATGGCTGAGTAATCCCAGATTGGATGAAGGATCACTGCTTAAAGGGAAAATAGCTAGCCCTTTGTCCTTGACAATTTTGTACAAGTCATGTAATTTATGGTTTGTTGATGAAAACACAAAATCAACTGTTTTTTCACTCTGCAAATCCTTTTCTTCCACCACATGAACGCCGGCGGTCGTCAAGAGTTTGATGCCTTGTTCGTTTTGCGCGCAGAGAAGTAAACCCTTGTGGCCTTTCTTGATCAGTCCTTCGCCTATCAAATCTCGTAACAGAACAGGGAGCATATTGAAACCATCGGAAATTTGTCGATCAGAAACAGGGACGACATTGGAAGAATCTTTCATCATTACATAAACAGTCCAAGGAATCGCAACAAGAATCAAAAGTTAAAAGCAGAATTTTCAGCGCTTGTGAATTCTGTGCTATCCCAATCTCATTACTACCTCTTTTTGGTAGTAGCCCACGGTCCAAATCCTCCATTTTTCACGGCGAGGAGCAGATCTTAGGAAAACTGAGGACGTATTATGTTTATTTTTATCAGAATCTAAACCAAGAAGAGGGCAAGTACGCAATGAATTGCGAAAACGAGGAAGAAACAACCGGAGATGTAAAAAGAATACGATTTTAGCGAGAACAGAATCTGGAAGCAGTGTGATTTCCACCCACAAGAGCAACACGGGTAATTCGAACTCTGCACCAAAGGAACAACAACTGCTTTATTCTAGCAATTTCCATGATTCTCCCAATTCAGAAAAGTTAATTCATTCTTCAGCCCACAAGTCAAGCATACAGATTAAAGGAGGCGGTGAAGGAGAAAAGGGAGGAGGAAAGCCAGAACGTCCAAGAAGGCAAAAAATCCCTCCTTTTTTCTGTTTTGAATCCGGTGAGAACCGTTGATGGCGGTAATATATATATAATGAGATCAATACACCATTAGTGAATCTGAGGTAGCTGTGACTTCTTTGATTACTAGAATCAAGGAAGAAGAATGGGTGCTTTCATTTCCCAAAAATAGAACCGGATAAACAACTAATTGACTAATTTCACAGTACACTCTACTTCAGTACCCTTCTCTGGTCATCAAAGTTTGATCTTTTACTATGGAATTGCGTTCTGCAAAACAAATCCTGTAAATGGGTCAGTGAATTGATACAGACACATTCCAGAAATCAAGCATTAACCCACACATTACATTAAATTGTAGAAAATACGGATACTGGATGAGGACGTGATCAACGATACAAAATAATAATAAAGAAACACCACGCGCAGGGGCAGAGCTGGCAGTGGCATGGCATATTCACTTGGGATTTGGGAAGGAGGGATATTAGAGTCATTTTAGCCCATCACCATTCCGTATTTTATTCAGTGAAGTTTCCATTTTCTTTGCAGACCAAGGACCAGATCTGTAAGTCTCTGAATTCTAGCTGTTTCATCTCTCCATGCGATTGATTTGGCAGAATCACATGTTTTCTTGATTGGGTTTCGATTTTCAAGGTCTAGCAATTGTTTTCCGAGTATCAAGTTTAAGTAGGAAATTCAAGTTTCGTTTTTTTCTTCTGATTAGATTTGTTCCTCCTTTCATTCTGGTTTTGCGGTATAATTTTCCGTTTTTATCTATGTTTCGCGGTTGTAGGAAACTGCTAGTGTTTTAAATCTCTCTTCATGTTTCAGGCCTGCATATAACACCGACATACTGGATATAAGCCTGAGACTGAACCTGAACCTGAACCACAACCAGTATACGGCGGTTGAGTTTGTCTGTTGATGTCTCTACATACTGCTGAATATTAAATCAAATTCCCATTCTTGTTACCTGTTTTCAACTATTCATCCATGGGATCTAGTCACTTTCTGCGCCTTGCCTGTTTTTTCTACATTCTTTAACTATAGCCTTTCCATCTTTGAGCCTCGTCAAGTTTGTCTGGGGATCGCTATAGCAGTATTACGAGTCTAATTTCAATTGTGGGAAGAAGTTATGGTGTGCCTAGGTGCAAGCAAGACAAGATTCAGGTCTCGTAAATATGAGAATCTGATTGCTGAGAGAGTTGTCATTGTCCTTAGAGTTATTGCTTGCTTTCATCCATTGCAAAATTTCCAGGTTTGATTCTTGAATGTTTCCATGTTGCAGTTTCTTTAAATTTTGTGTTCTTGAATAGCTCATATTGTTTCCAAATGTTTTCCAGGCCGAGTATTTTCGTCAGTTGCTGAAGCCTGTTACGTAGAACTGTTCCAAGCTTCCAGTTCTTAAATCAAGCTACAAATACATTTATTTCCATTTGTTATTGTGTGTTTATTGTATCAGATATTCTACTTCCACGACGAAAAAAGATTCCCGTAAGCATCTATCATGTCTTTTTTTGAGGGTGAAGCTCTAAAATGACATGTCAAATTATTGTTATCAGGTTTATTGTATTCCTGGATGGTTACTGCTCAGAAATCTGCAACAGATGAGCAGTTTTATACTGCAACACATTCCTTTTCAGATGATATGTCAATTCTCCAAGCTACACAAGATTATAGTTTATTTTCTTCTGTGAGTGCTGCTTATGCTGATTCTCTATGGCATTCTGCTACTGATTTGCATACTTTGAACTCATACACACGAGGTGCAATCGGTTCTTCACGCAACGAGTTCCCAGTTGTGGTTGAAAACCCCGGTCTAGCGTTCAGCCATGAATTTACTTCCACTGGTTCTGAGAAAAGGTTTCTTATTTTTGACAAGTCTGGAGATCGAATGAATTTGTTCCTTAGCCCTTCGGTAAGTTTTTGGAATACAAATTCCAGATCTTTGGGTGTTCCTAGTGCAAAGTTCCTTTATGAAGATGTTTCTGTTCCATTGGGTCAACAATCCCCAACTCATAATGAAAAATGGGATGAGAATCATTTGCCTGATGAAGGAAGTGAAACAGGAGAAGATACAGAAGAAATAAATGCGCTGCTCGACTCTGATGAGGATTACAGTGATGAAGATTATGAAGTTACCAGCAGATGCCACTCTCCATGTGATGAATTCACAAACTGTGAAAGTTTGCCGAAAAGACGAAGATTGCTCGATGAGAATTACCGTTTTGTTTCAGGTGATGTGGATTCCAGATACTCTAGTTGTGAGTGTCATAGCAAAAGAGAGAAGGAGGCTGAAATTTACAGAGTGCTGAAAATCATGGAGAGCATTCTTCCATGCTCAGACAATAAGGATCCACTTTCCATTATCGACACAGCGATAGCCTACTTGAAATCCATGAAAGCCGAAGCAAAAGACATCGGATTGATCCCCACCACCTTCATCTAGCCAGCCATTTAGTCATCATCAAGAAGCTAAGCGTGTGGATTTGAAGGCAGCATCAAAATGGTACGCTTTTTGTTTGAGCATGATGAAATATTTGAAGGAATAAAGATGGATAGTGGTTGTGTGGTGGATTGTGATCATGCTATAGTGCTGTTTGATTGATTTGGGACCATTTCTGCTTGCGTCCTTTTACTTTCCCTTGTGTTCTGATCAAACAGACAAGACATTCATGTAATAGATGAATTGTATTTGGTTCTTTCAAATATTGTCGTAACAAAAACATCTTAAGCAAACCACAATACGAGTTGTGGTGATTCAGGATGATCCGTAAAGATGACCCATTTTCGAACGCTTTGTCTCGAGATATCTCTTGTTGTCTTTCGTGATGGGGGTGACGAGGGGAACGCGGCCAGAAACAGCCAAGCCGTAACCCTTTAGTCCAATGTACTTCGCCGGATTGTTAGTCATTAGCTTCATGGTTCTAACACCAAGATCTCTAAGTATCTGTGCACCAATACCATACTCTCTTGAATCAACAGGCAATCCAAGCTCCTCGTTTGCTTCGACAGTATCACGTCCGTCATCCTGAAGATTGTAAGCACGAAGTTTGTGGCCTAAACCGATCCCCCGTCCTTCATGGCCACGGAGGTAAACCAAAACACCTCGACCGGAAGCCTCGATCTGTTGCATTGCTAAAGATAACTGATTCCCACAGTCACAACGAGCTGAACCGAATATGTCTCCGGTTAGGCATTCCGAATGCACTCTAACAAGAATATCCAGACCATCCCCAATATCACCCTGTTTATAAAATAGAGCTGCAAAGCCTTGACAAGTAAACGCTAATTTACTCATTCTTACTAACCTTGACCATGGCAATGTGCTCAATTCCATCTAAAATCGACCTGTAGCAGTATGCCGTAAATGGACCCCACATCGTCGGAATACGAGCTGCCGATGTATGATCCACAAGTCGATTCCTTTTTCTACGATATCTGCAGATCGATTCCTCATTAATTAACACATGCTAAATAAAAGAAAGAGTGGAAATCAATAAGTACCTGATTAAATCAGTTATGGAGACAATCTTCAAATGTTCACGCTCAGCAAATTGTCGAAGTTTAGGTAATCTAGCCATTGAGCCATCGTCATCAACTATCTCACACAAAACTCCAGCAGGTTCCAATCCAGCAAGCACAGCAAGATCAAGGGCAGCTTCTGTATGTCCAGCTCTTTTTAGGACACCACCCTCTCTATACATCAGAGGAAATATATGCCCCGGTCGACTAAAATCCTCAGCCTTTGACTCTCTTGACGCAAGTGCCTTTATCGTAGTCGACCTGTCATGTGCTGAGACCCCTGTTGTCGTACCATAAATGGCATCCTACAATGATGTCAGTATAGATTTGTTCTTCTGGCCTTGCATCAAATTATTAGCCTAAACTATATGATGAAAGAGAGTTACCACCGAAACGGTGAATGCCGTGGAAAGTTTCTCCTCATTTTCTTTCTTGTTCACCATCAAAGGAAGCTGCAACCTTTCCAAATCTTCTGATTTCATGCTCACACAAACAATCCCCGTTCCATGCTTAACGAAGAAAGCCATAGCCGAAGGAGTTACTTTCGATGCAGCCATGATTATATCACCTTCATTTTCTCTATCTTCATCATCAACCACAACAACCATCTGCATATTAACTAACAATTATATCTATATATTCATAAATATTAAAGCACCAATCACACAATCAAACCTTGCCGTTTTTAATGTCGTCGATCGCCTCAGCAATAGAAGAGAAGCCTTGGGATGGCAAGTCTAAATCAAATTCATCATTCTCGACAGGGAAACCACTCGAAGTCGGAGCTACATCAGCTGAGAGTGCACCAAGTACTACAGCATCAGACTGGATCTCCACTGCACCGGATAAAATTTTCACAGCTCCATTTAGATCACCGTAATGTTGAAGAATATTCTCATCTACAGAGGCCGATGCTGGTTTAACTTTCAAACTGGTCCTTGTACTGAAACCCAATCCTGGATTAAGCTGCTTGAAAGGCTGTACACCATTCAAACAAAGCATATTTCGCCAATTGAACTGACTGAACCACCAAGGATAAAATATTATAGCAGTTGCACAAAATGGTTCAGAAAACTGGTAACACACAACATTTTCCGCACGCCAATTTAATTGAATTTACGTTTGCATTTAGATCTCAAAATTGACCTAAAACAACAAGTTCCAGTGAAGTGGTATTCATAAACTTCTTTGTTGTATAATCCCAACGATAACACGCAAATCACAGGCCAATTAAGCGAAATAAGAAAGAAAAACAACTTAACTCCCACAAAAACCCAAACTTGAAAGACCCAAAACTCTCGAGCAATCAGACATCAGAAAATACAACTAGAAGAAGCAAACAAGTATAAAAATGGACTCACCCACAGCGATACAGAGGTTGATAGAAACATATCGACGTCATCTCTACACCCGTAAAGAATCAAAGCCCAAATCTACTCTTTGAACCAGAAGTGGTCACAAGAAAAGCGGGCAAAATTTTATATGCCAAACCAAGTTCAGGACAGGAAACGGAGAAACGCGATCTACTAAAAAAATGATTTTATTCCGACAGAACCGGACCCATATTTAAGAAAGCAAGTGTAAAAAAAATGCCAACTTTTTATTATTAAGTAAAATATAATGGGCTGCTTGATGTTTAATCTATGATCTATGGTGTCTATCCTCCACACCCACAAAGTTTTGATACTCCAATTGTGTTACCGTCGGTGAGAAAGCTCTCCGCCTTATTCCGCCGTACATCATTAAGAACCTTTTGAGCCCAATCTGAGAAATAAGTTTCATTGTAGCCAATCTTTCTGTCTTTGAAGGTACTCATGATGCATAGATTGGCATCATTCGAATTCAAGTTTGAACAGTCATCAGCAACATCATCCCTCCAAACACCTTGATGTATCATTCCAGACCATTTAGCTTTCCATTGAAATACATATTGACCTATGCCTGCATACTCCAACCATCCCTTTGGGAACAATTCCATAACACTGCTGTTTCTATCCATCAAGAACATATTTGTGAGTTGTGCTCCATGTGGCGACACAACTATATCCGTTTCTTGCATCAACTTCACCTGCAACCAAAATACTTGGTTATAAAAGTGATGAAATAGTTGGAAATTCTGATTCGGACTAACTTGTTCACAGAATGTGAGGTTATGGGGATATGCCGCTGTTAGTCGACAGCCTTCAACTTTCCCACAAGCCTTTCCGAATATATCGATCACCATTGATGAATTCTTGAATGAACGTCGCCCTTCTCTCATCAAAAGTGTCATCCCAATCTCCAACCCGTCCCTGCTTTGCGAGCTTACATTGCAATACTTTCTAGCCTTGCATCTCATCAGATCATAAATTTTCATTATATTCTCACCGGACATCATATCCAAAGTGTGTCTCATTATCACAGCTTCTTCAAAGCAAGTTGAAGACTCATTTCTATAAGCACTATCAAAATCTTCAAGATTAAAATTTCCATCAAACGTTGCTTCCATTAACTCTTTCAACCATGGGATCACCGTCGTCCTAATCTCCCCTTTGTGAAATAAAACCCACCTTTCTGGTACACGACACCCTTCTCTAATATACCATCTTACAAAGGGCATCAAAGCAGACAAACCATGCCACAAGTTGTCGTAGATATAGTCAGTATTAGAGATGAAGGTATTACCTTTCACCAGTATACTGTTTGTGGGAAGATATTCGGGCCAAGCTAGTGCATAAGAATTCCATGATCCATCCATTTTATTCCAACCCTTGAGACATAAAACCCTGCCCTCAGATTCCTTTGATGGGAACATAATATACTTCCCTTCACCCTTCTCTACTGTGTCGTTGATCGAGCTCATGAACCAAGTATTTCCTTCCATGGAACTTCCTGCAAACCGCCTATCTTTTAAAGGAAGAAACGTGACTGAATCTCGAAGCTTTGAAGCAATAGAATCCCGATCATCTACTATAGATGCAGTAGGGTACGATCTGTTGATGGTAAGATTAGAACAATGCATTGTTTGATTTAACTGGATCTTGAGTAGCAAAATGAGGGCAACCAAAGCAATAACAATGTAGAGTTTCTGCAAAATGGATGACATTTTACTTGAGTAAGCAACTTGATTTTCCTTCATAGCGTGTTAAACTCTCCGCTCCATGGATTCCCATTTATAATCAACCTCATTTACAGTAGTGATTAGTCAAAATTGCAATCCGCATGTGATTATTTATTGTTAAGCTCTCTCAGGTGTTTTAATGGAGGAGATTTTTGAAGTTGACTTATTTGGATTTAGTCAAATGAAATCACGCCTTTAAGTACATAAATCAAAACGTGTGAGATCTGAAAAGTGGAGAGTCATGTAGCAGTAGGATCGTTAATTTAATTCCTTCCATAACATTTTGTCAAATTTATAGTTGGAAAAATGTATTCATAATAAGATACAATACAGTGCAATATAATTAATTGGATTCTTTACATATTATTTCTGACCAGCGGCCTAATTCTCAATTAAATAATACCTATAATAAGTTTTAATAATCTAATTTATGTTTAGCGTGCAATTAAGAATTTAAATAATTTTGGATGTCATATACTCTTTGTTGGATAAAATATTTTTAGGGTAAATACATATTCTACCCCATTTTTTTCACTCATATTCTATTTTACATTAGTTCGTAACTTGGAGTTGCGAAAACTGTGCACATATCAGATTTCTCAACTACAAGTTACAAAATCGGACACATGTCGGTTTTCGAAACTTGTATTTGAGAAATCTAAAAGCGTATGAATGTATACTAAACTAATATCTTTGAAAATAAAATAAAATAAATATAAAATTTCAAAAAAATTAGTATCAATTTATTTGATTTTTCACATATATTTATTAGTCACTTTAATGTTTATAAATTTATAATTCAATTATTATCAAATTTTGGAATAATTATTACTATTTAATATTATTTTGAAAAACTATATTAAATATTATACATTTTAAAAAACCACCTATATCTTCATTTCAAATTTTAAAATCTAACTATTAATGAATTCAAATTTGTAAACTAATTAATATTAATTAGTTTCATAAATAATAGTCAATTTTCAAAATTAATTAAGAATCACTTAAAATACTTTGTAATTTATACCAAAAAATTAACCATACTTAAATTACTATATAATTCTCTTAACAACCTAACTACAACAATCATTTAAAATAATATTTTTATGTAAATTTTTGATAAATTTAAAAAACAAACGCTAAATTGCACACAAGAATATACATTATTATACAACCTTAATATTTTAAAAAGAAACGAAATTAAATTAATCCAAAACCAAAAATTACGATCTTAAAATAATTGCTATCTAAATCCCAAAAAACATTACTTCTACAACTTTTCGATTTGAACAATCACGAGACAACTGAAAAATTGGTAAATATGATTGTGCACAAATGGAGGAAAGTTTGCCTCAAAATATGAAGAGAAAATGAAACCAGGAATGGAAGGAAAATGAATGTAGGAATGCGTAAACAAAGGGGAATGGTGGTGTAAATAAATGCCGAAAGATTTCGCAACTTGTAGTTGACAAATATGACATGTGCACAGTCTTCGTAACTTGTAGTTGAGAAAACAATTTTCGCAACTACAAGTTACGAAGTAACGTAAAATAGAAGATGTGTGAAAAAATGGGGCACAAGATGTATTTACCCAATATTTTTATGTATATTAACACATATGTTATGCTCTAAGTGTATAAATAATTTTGGAAATTATGTATGAGAGTTTTGTTGAAAAAATACATAGTTGTGTATATTAACATATGATAGAATGATGTTATACATTATACTTGAAATAATTATTCATAATATTTGATCATATATCCATAATCAAATTTGTATTCATATATACTGATTTGATATAATATTGTTTACTTCAATATCTCATTCTATAATTGACAATATCCTAGACAATAGACTCCACCATATATGAGTTGTGTCATCGATCGATTGCCTTCATCTCAAATATTTGGATCGATCTCTTTGTCACATTTGATATTGCATGTTTCGATCCTTGACCGATCAACACCAATACCACCGTCATCCAAGTGTGACTGATTGATAACAATACCGATCTCCACACTTAACATATAGATCCCCTCGAAACGACTTAATTCAGCCGAATCATGACATTCTTCTCTTTTATGAAAATTGAAGATTTGGGATTGCTTAGTAAGTAGTGCATGCAATACCTCTGAATATTTGAGAATGGAGCATGTGATCCAAGTCGTATAGAATACATGGTTGGTATATCAATTTAGTAGAGTGGAAAGTCGTATACAATATATGGTTTTAAAATCGATTGGTATACATATATTATATAACATTTGAATATACCGATTGATATGCCAATTATATTGACCTCAATCGTACAATTGTATAATACTAAAGTTTGATTTGAAAATATTGATAGAATATGATTTTTTAAAATATTGTAAATATGTAACTATTAAAATTTAAAATTATACCTATTCGGATATTATTAATGATTATAGGAATGTGATAAAAATTATGTCTAAAAATAGTTATATTAAAATTAAGGATAAAAAAGAAAGGACACGTTTGTCATTTGCATAGGAAAGCAGGTTTTATCCGCCGCCATAGTTCCCTTGCTCTCCCGTCGTAGCCTACACCGCCGCCTACGCCGCTTCGCGTTGCGATTTTTGGCAGATTCTATTACCAGACGACACATCGGGATAAAAGATCAGACGTACGTCTTGACCATAGCATCTTTCTTGAAACTTCAACGCTTATGTATCTGAGAATGTGCAATAATATTCCATTTTTCTCTTAATTTGCATCATCAGTTTGATGCCTTGATAAGAAGTAATTTATTGACCGTTACCGATTGCATTCTATTCTGTTTAATTGATAGTTAGGAATCGGGATTATGGGTTTTCTTGCTTGGGGCAGGGAATTCATGTTTTTTTCAACAGTGCCGAGTTATCTAAGACTAAATCTGAAGTTCGATTTGTGATTTTCTGTAACATTTCTTGCTCATGTGTTCGTTTAATGGACCAGTAGACTTATTAGATGCTCAATTTGTGATAAGAACTTAGAATTGGAGAGGGAAATTGAAGAAGAATTGGTAGTGGGAAGAGAAGGAAGAAGGGAAAGTTCAGATATTATATGTCAAAAGATGATCAAAAGATACAAAAGGGGAGTATTTATCCTAGTTTCTTCCAACGGTAATATATCCGTTAGGAAGATGAGATAGTTCAGAATATTAGGCTAATGTTAATGGGTCTCGATCTTGGATGATTTGGCCTAGATGAATGGGCTGATCCATTATGTGATCTTGGCTTCCTCTGCCATGGTCTTTACCGCATGATAGTTGATTTGAGTAGTTGTTATGTTGAGTTCTTCTTCCTGGAACTCGGATGTTCCTGCAATGGAAGAATTCGTTAGTGTGGTATTTTGTGGGTTCGTAACAATTTGATTGACCTTTTTTTACATTTCATTCTCTTTGATACTGTTTGCCGCAAGATTCCTTCTTTGGAAGATTTTATTAGTAGATATAATTGCCTCAAAATTGAATCTTGATGTTTTAAGTATCATGTGTTGTACACCCCATTGTTGATGGATTAGGTTTTACTACTGTGATGGGAGATCCGATAACTAAAGTAGCTGAATGTGAAAGCCTTAGGTGTCCGCACTGCGCAGGGCCCCTTGGCAAGGAGATGGTACGATGAAAAAAATGAATATATTCTGCAGTGGGGCTTTTGTTTATTTCCTGATGTTTCTTTCCTTTAGGAAACCACCTCATGGACAATTGCACCACTAATCAGAGATAGCTTTGCCATGGTAGAAATCCTCATTTTGAGCATACTTATATTATTGTACTTGTAGTTATTCTCCTCCTGAGTTTCAGATAGGATCAGCTGTCGGTGGTACAGCAGGCTTTTTTTATGGATACAACCACTGTATGTCTCTCTCGCCTTTTATTTCTAGTAAATTGAAATTGCACAATTTACTCATTGTTGTTGCTTGCAACGATATCCTGACTTGCTATTGGTTGATGAATCTGCAGGTATGCCTGTAGTTAGGAAGTGGATTAAAGGGCCTACGTGGATGCAACTTCTGGTTGGTGTAAGTTAACTAACTGTGGTTAATATTTGTATAATCGAGAAACCATGAATTTATTGTTTTGGTTGTGGTTAATTCAGGTGCCACCTGCTATTGTGTTCTCCTCAGGTTGTGCTGGTTTAGCAGGTAACTCCATTTATTTCCATTGCGTTTGATGTATGATTAAGTCATCTATACTTTTTATGCAGGTGGTTCTATTCCAGCTCTTGCACAGCTTGCATCTTCATCTTTTCATGCTGCATCTTCCCAATAGTCCCTTATGAATTCTTTCAAGTTTCAAACGTTTCTTATTTATTAAAACGTATACGCACGCAAACTTTGAATTAACAACAGTATATGAAACAAGACTTTTATTTGGCTGCTAATAGTTAAAATCCAAACCCCAATTGGTCTCCTCGTATAGTTTGGCACTTTGTTAGAAAATAAAATAAAATAAAAGTGGCGGAAGTTGACCTCGGATTAGACATGTGGGTACAAGGTTGGACCAATAATCAGCCTCCATGTGTCATGACCTATAATGTAAACCATGGTTAGGATCTAACGGAGCTGTGGGTGTAGTTTTCAATTTCATCTATTTATTGCACCATCTCAACACTTGTCTTCTCCAGAGAAAGTAGCACCTGAAATAGCAATGGTCGCCGGTAAGCCACACGCCGTCTGCATTCCCTATCCTGCTCAGGGACACATAAACCCCATGTTGAAATTTGCTAAGATTCTACATAACAAAGGCTTCCATATCACCTTCGTTAACTCTCAATACAACCACCGTCGCCTTCTCCAATCTCACGGCCCCGACTCCCTTGATGGTCTCCCTGACTTCCGATTCACTTCTATACCAGATGGCCTCCCCCCCTCGGAAGCCGACGTCACCCAAGATATCCCTCTGCTATGCCGTTCCACTACCACCACATGCTTGGCGCCTTTCTGCGATCTACTCACGGAACTGAACAAGACCTCCCCACCGGTCAGCTGCATCGTGTCCGATGGGGTCATGTCCTTTACTCTCAAGGCGGCACAGAGATTCCAGTTGCCGGAGGTTTTGTTATGGACGACTAGCGCTTGTGGGCTGCTGGCGTATACGCAGTACCATCGACTCGTTCATCACGGTTTCGTCCCTCTCAAAGGTCAACTTATTATTATTTATTATTATTATTATAAGTTTATTTGTCAAATTTTTCTAAGTTGTTATCAATATTCAATACATACAGATATGGAGCAGGTGACAGATGGTTACCTCGAAACTGTCGTGGAGCTGGTGCCGGGGAAGAACCGGCGAGCTCTACGGCTCAGGGATTTTCCGTCGTTTATACGAACAACGGACCCTGAAGACATCATGTTGAATTTCGTCATTCAAGAAATTGCTGCAATTAGACAAGGCAATGCCATAATTCTCAACACATTCGAAGCCTTGGAGGAAGAAACTCTTGCCTCGTTGTCGGAAATATTGCCTCCGATTTACACAATCGGGCCGCTCCATTTGCAGCTGCGTTCTGTACCTGACAGTGGTATGAAATCCATCGAATCTAGCCTCTGGAAGGAAGATCACGAATGCATCACGTGGCTTGACGGCAAGGCTCCAGGATCTGTTGTTTACGTCAACTTCGGTAGCATCACTGTGGTGACAGCAGCACAGTTGACGGAGTTCGCGTGGGGTTTGGCGAATAGCGGTCAATCATTTCTATGGATTATTCGTCCGGATATTGTATCAGGCGAGACGGCGATGCTGCCGGAGGAGTTTCTGGTGGAGACGAAGGAGAGGGGTTTAATGGCTATATGGTGCCCCCAGGAGGCGGTGCTAGGGCACGAGGCAATCGGAGGATTTTTGACCCACAGTGGTTGGAATTCTACTTTGGAAAGTATTAGCAGCGGCGTGGCGATGATTTGTTGGCCGTTTTTCGCTGAGCAGCAGACTAATTGTCAGTACAGTTGCGTGGATTGGGAGATAGGAATGGAGATCGATAACGATGTGAAAAGGGATGATGTGGAGAAGATGGTCAGAGAGCTCATGGTCGGGGAAAAAGGCCGTATAATGAAAGATAAGGCAGCGGAGTGGCGGCAGAAGGCGGAGGCTGCGGTAGCGCCCGGTGGATCTTCGGATGCTAATCTGAACAGATTGATTGAGGAGGTGCTGCTTACAAAATAGAAAAAAATAAGTTTCAAAATTATTTAAATAAAATATACAACTAAAAGAGTCTGTCATAGTTTTAAAAATGTTAGGGTCGCTTTCAATTCTTTTTAATCACAAAATTGCAAAAATGTGATGATATATTTGAATACATATTGTAAGTGTTAACATGACATTACAAGCAATATGTACTCGTTGTCTCATTCAAAAGAAAGAAGAAAACAACAAGTATTGCCACATAATTAATTTTTATCACAAGAGACTGTCTCTAGGTGGAACCATAGTTGGCTTGGATATTTAATAATCCTAAGAAATAATGTCGAAAAAAGATATCTGGATTTGACTAATGTTTTAAATACCGGTACCGGCTAGTATACCGGACGAATTCATTGGATCGATATATCGAATACGTTTCGGATATATCGGATATGTATTGGATGCGTACCAAAATATTAAAATACATTAAATTATAAAATATTCATATTTTATTTTTTTAATATAAAATAAAAAAACCCGATCTGACCCGTAAAAACCCATATCTGCTGATATTTTGCCAAAATACCGACCGAAACAAGTACGACCGAAATTTTTGGTATACCATAAATTCAAAAGACGGTAGTTGACTTAGATTGGATTGGATAGTTTTAGTTATTTACTTTTATACCACAGCACAAACCGGAACCCAAAACAAAACACGCACAGAAACCCTGTTCCAAACCAAACGAAAAACTGCAGTGGTTCAGAATGTAACATGAAACAGGAATATCTCTAGGAAATCAGTAGCTTAATACAAAAACTCAAGGAAGTGATGGCCCAGCTGCAGCATCATTCTGCTGGTAAGATGATGTAGCATTGGGAGTCAAGTAAGGCGGACCATACCCGTAGGGTGGTAGTGGTGGAGGTGCATAATACGGTGGATAGAATTGACCTGGTGGCCCGTAGTTAAGACCTTGTGGGTTATGCTCTGTGCCACTCCTACTTTCATTAGAAGCACTTTCTTGAGATGGGACGAGTGCACCCATTCTTTGGGGGTCCATAGAAGGATAATGTGCTCTATCTTGTTGAGGAAGTGGAGGTATATTGAAGTATGACATAGGTTGTGTGCCAGGAAGCTGGTTCTGTTGCTGTGATATCACAGCTCTTGGTAACAATCCACTGTGAGACACAACTCCTTGCTGCTGCTCATCATCCAACCCATCTGCTTCAGATTTTGCTACTTGTGGTTTTCCCCATAGAAGTTTAAGCCTCAAACCCTTGATAACCAGTTTGTTAGCAAGTTCTTCGGCTGCTTTCTCAGCACCTTCTCTTGTGGTGTATGTAATGAAACCACAAGCTCGCTGGAGAACCATCTTCACTGACTCGATTTCTCCATGTGCATAAAAGTTGTCTCTTAGGTCCTGCTCTGTGATTCTAGCATCCAGCCCACCAATATAAAGGGTTCTTATGCTCTCATCTTCAGGGGGCTCCAAAGAAGGCATCTCTCCAGCTTTTCCAAGTAGCTTCAACGCCACAGGATCATTAACTCTGCAAACAAACATAATATCACCATTGGAATGCATTTTGTACCACTTTTCTACAATTTCAAACCAACCAAGTGTCCGGTCACGGTCCCTATGGATGTATAAGTGGCTGATACTACGGTTGTTGCTATCAGTGATAACAAAGCTTTTAAGAACCAAAAAAAACTAGAAGATCGACATCTATAAGGAAAATATAAAATAGAGCAATTCTCTGCTTACCCATAGTAGCGGTCTTTGATGTTCTGTTGGGATAGTTCACCTTCAACAGGCATTTCATGCCTGTAAGGGCACTCTGGACCTCTTGTGCATTGACCACGAATATAGAAACTGCAAACATGAGCTTGATTTCTCTTGTAGTATGGCGTTGTTCTCTGAAGCTTCAAGATTGTGTCATTTGCACGTACCTTCCCGTAAGAGGATTCATAATCTATTCCAGCTCTAGCCTGCACATAAATATGCTTTCTGAGAGATGTAAAAAACAAGGCAGCTGAGTCTGTCAAAATATGAGAAACTTACTCTCCGATCATGCTCCTCTGCAAAGTACTCCCTGTTTACATCACTCTTTGGAATAGCATCATTTGAATTAATACTCAGTGCAGTGTCTCGGACTTGAACTGGAAGCCCATATTCAAGATCCAAAAGACAAACTTGACAAACATTTTTCAGCTTAGTGCAAGTTTGACAAATCTCTGTTTTCTTATATCTTGCACCACGACCAGGCCTCCATCTAAAAACAGTGAATGGTCGGGTGCAGATCTTGCACTCGCTATCATAATCAGCTTTTGTCTGCAAAACCGAAACTAATGGCATGTTACAAGCTATATCCCAAACATTGACAACACATAAGCATTGAAACTTGTATAATTAAAAAATCATAATGGCTCATATGATGGATAAGATCCATATCTGAAACTCAGTAGTTTTAGCATCACATGAAACGAAGAATTTGGTTCCATAACATGAAAAAGGGTTCCAAAAAATAGCTTTCGGTTCAGCAAAGCATGAAGTTCCACATCACCAATAACTGCTACCACAAAAGATTAAAAAACAGCAGGTCGAGCGGAAGTATACCATTCGAACATAGGGATTATCACCGAGGCAAGATTCGCAAATTATTGGGAAGTCGGACCGCTCCCAACCGTCGGCTTCAGCGTTTCTCAGCAGCCTATGTGCCATTTCTGCTTTCAAGTCACCAGAAGGTAAGAAAAACCATCAAAAATTAAAAAGGTACAAGGGGAAAAACAAACAAATCCCTAATGCGGGAGTTGAAAACAGCATCCAAGTATTACGTTGCAATTGTTCGTCCTGCAAAGCTACAAATATGGACAACGAAACACCAGAATTTTCTTGCAAGAAATCAAGCTAAGAGGACACCGATTATAAGCAGTGATTCGACGGCAGATAATTTGGAAAAATGACGGAACAAGAACAGCTGACGTAAACCCCAATTCCACAAGTGAACGTAATATAAGTAATTACAATTATTTAAATAGTTGCAAAATACATAGAGTAAATAAAATTGTGTAACAACAGCGTTCTATTTTTTTAATGATTTAAAAATAATGATTTGACTAGAGAAATAATAAATTAATAAAGAATATAAAAATAAATAAAATGTAAGTTTAGAATTAAGAATCTTGGATTTTCTGCATAGATAAAAGGCAATCTTGAATAATATTAATAGGTAACAAAAAGATTTATATATAAAGTGAATGGTCAAGATGAAGAATTCATATTTCAATGCTCAGATAATGATGTTTGCTATTTGAAGGAAACTACTCCTTCAGAAGTCGGCCTCCTGTTCTTGCGAACGTCTAGTGGACAATGCACTAGAAGAGCACCGCACCTGACCAAGGACTTCACCAAATTGTAAATAGGCTATAAAAACGGATATCCAACGAAAGCAGCACACCACACTCATTCATTCATACACATCCTCACATAATCGAAAACAACATGAGGGTAATAATGTTGCATTACATAAGATTGAGGGAAACTAAAATTGCAATGATGACAAGGAAATGGGCATTGAGATTGGAAAAGATTTATAGAATTGTTGCTGTTGAATCACCTCCAGATGAAGAAGCATGACACTGAAGAGGTATTGTATTATTCACATGATTTGTTTGATGTTTTTCACGCAACACCCTTTTGTTATAATTGTTAATTGTATGGTCCACACTCCTCGACCGTGCAAAGTATACATGGTTGTTCCTTACCAATAAAAAGTGCAATTTTGAAGAAATTCGACATTACCTCATAGGGGCAGCTGGTGGGGAATTGAAGGCCAACAGATGACTGGTGTCATGCCTGTTCGAGCTGCTGTAACTCAGAAGTATAGAAAAAGCATTCAGGCAATTGCTGCACTCCAATTGATATCTTAGATAATGATAACTACCGTAATCATAAAGGTGCATATTTTTTTAGGATGGAAGCCAACATTGCTCCTGATGAATGTATATCCTTTTGATCACCTGCAAATATATAATATGTGCCATTGCCATTTCCATGTATATGTTAATAGCACTTTTGAATCACATATGGATCAACATATGATTCTGGTAGCTAAGACATCAATCCTGTGTAGTATCTATAACACATGCAGTCCAGTCCAACTCAGATATAAAAAAACAAGGCAAATATATTCAGATGAACACAAAACTCCAAAAATTGAAATGCCAAGAAACGTTCAAATATTTCATTTTATATATTTTCAAACATAACAAAATATTAAAGAGATATGAGTACCCATCAAATTAACATATAAGTGATTTGACAGTTACAATTCGCAGCAAAACATTGTTGGCAGCTTGTTCTAGTTAATAATATGGGCTCCAGAGGTTGTTCGTACCAGTATTGCATATACGAGCTAACGACTGCCATCTAGTTGCCCCAAGGAGGCAAGGTGTGCCATGTATCGCTGCGACAGACAAGGGGAAAAGCATAAGAAAAAAGCATCTAATAATATGGAACTTACAACCAAAGGGTTTCCAGAAAAAAACAAATCAATAGCCTTGTTGATAAGTTATAAAAGCATAATAACTTCTTAAGGTAGATCATTTTTCCTTGATAAATTATACGCATTAGTAGTTTCATAACCAAGTAACTTACGGCATGATAAGCATATGGAGATTTTCCTTGGCGCTCAAAATGCTTGGACATAATGCTCCATTCAATAGGTCCCCATTCCTCTATTTCAAAGCAATTGCCGAGTGCAGTTTTATACAACTAAAAAATATGATAGGATAAGGATACTAATCAAGATTGTGAATAAATAAAACCTAAACATGGATAAAATGATACCTTGGCAGTGTCTGTCAGAATCTCAGTCCCAGCGGGATAAGCGGCATAAAATTGGTCGGATCTGGAGTGGCCAGCTCTGGTTCTGTGATGTCATCTACATCAATTGATAAAACCGAAACCTGAGAGATGAATGGATTCAAATAACAGACTTACGTGATGTCGGCGTAGGCATAACTAATGAGAGTTGTGAAACAGTAAAATCCTGAGTAAGACACAACTCTACGGAATTTCTGAATCTTGAGGATTTCTTTGCAACCTTCATAAATCCATCGCATCGTAAAACTCAAACAGGATGTGATTTATGTTTTACGGATCTCATAAATTGGCGTCGCCGCCTTGCCTCCGACGGAGCAACTTTCTCAAACGAGGCCTGATATGTTAATGGGCTTGAAGGTAAATTTTTATATAATGTTTGAGTAGCAATTGCGACGTCATACGTAACGTAAGTCTCAAATGGACCGGACCGGACTGGGCCTCGTTTCCTCAAAAAAATGAAATGATAACAAAACGACATGTGCATGACGATACAAAACAAAATTGCTCCTTGTTGCATAGATAAAAAGTAAAACCAAAGCTCAAATATGTTCCCTCCCTCACTGAAGGCCCAACTTGGAAAGAAGTTGACGCCATCTCGGAGTTTCCTTATCGAAGATGTAGGTAAGGGGTGAAATAAGAACTCCGCTACCCCCAATCTGCATGACAAATACAAGCTTAACATTTTATAACTCCATCACCATTAAAATTCAAAATATACCTCTCTCAGCTCCTGAACAGATTTGTAAAGTGATTTCTTTGGCACACAAATAACTACAGCATAGTACTCTATCGACACTTTCCCATCATGCTTGCAATAAACAGGGCTTACGGTTGGTCCCTGGTAAAAAATACATACAATCAGTTAACAACAACAGTTACAGATTTTCTAGGGACATGAGCACCTGCAAACCCGATAAGGATGGTTGTTTTAAAATTCGTTCAGCAACTTCTTGAGCACTCCTTCCCTTTGTGTTCGCAGTTACCTGTCACAACAAAGTAACGCAAAATTTAATAAAAAATGATAGTATCTCCCTAACTCACAGAAACAAACAGACAGTATAGCATGTCCCACCGTGAACTGACCACTAGCACTTAAATGTGCTTCCAGTCTTTCAAGAATTTCTCGAGTTATATTGAGGGCCTCTTTTCTTTGGACCAGAGATCTTCTGCTAGCTACAAGTACAGCCTGAAATCAAATGAAATGTTAAAATGCACTGAATCAGAAATACCTATGCCTATTCTTAATTTCACATCTTAAAAAACATTGGCCAAAGACAGGGTCATGCTTACCAATCTAAAATCTATAAGCATGCAGGGGAAAACACACTCAATATTTAGTTACCTGACTTTCCATGATGATTCCACCTTCAATTTCTTTGAGATTATTCTCTTTCAATGTGGTTCCACTACTCACAAGGTCAACGATAGCATCCGCTGTCCCCATCTAAATGGGAGAGGGTGAAATAGCATAAGAAGAAAAATGTAAAAAGCTACCCATAAAAAATAGATAATAAACAGGTTTTAACACTTACTGCCGGAGCTGCTTCAAGAGCTCCATCAGCCGTTGAAAATGTCACATACTTTGGCCCATTCTCATTCATGAATTTTGGAGCCAGCTGCATTAAAATGAATACCATGGTCCCATGATTAAAATAAGTGCCATTTTAAAACAATAAAAAATGCAACTCAAGACTAAACCATACAAATGTGAAGCTAGTAGCTATTCTTAGGGGTCTCTCAGGTGTCCACTGAGGCATCTGAGACAACTCTGTCAATGAGTTTACGTTCTCAAAGATACCATAGTTTGGAATCTGGTAGAAAAAAAAGAGAATTATGCTTCCAGCATAAAATTTATAGTAAAAGGATCACAACCAAAGTTGGTCGCCAACACAAACTAAATCCTTACAGCCAGGGACAAGCGGCAATCCCCAAAATCAAGAGCATCGTGGACAACAATGAGGTCTTCATTCCCCTGCAACAGAATTCAAAAAATATAAACAGGACAATGAGAAAATAGCAAAATTGAAAACCTAAATAAGATGTGAAAATGTTTTCCACAATACATTTAATCATTGAAACTTTAATGAAAATGATCAGCTTAGTTTTATACCTGTCCATGCTCCATTACATTGTCCAAACCAACAATTCCAAGGTCCAAATCTCCAGATACCAATTTCCTCACAACGTCTTTGGGTCGCTGGAACCAAACTTCTAAATTTGAAATCTGCAACTTGTCAAAAGACCAAATTTATCTAAGCCACTGACATGATATCTCGGGCTTCTGCTATGAAAACGGAAAACCCAATATTCACATTTTGTATATTCGTTAATGGAAAACTAAAAAAAGCTCTAAAAGAGAGATTTTTAAACTTCTAGACTGCTAAAACATCTCAATTCACGTATAAAGAAAGTTTGACGTGCCTGCGGAATCTCAGCAACATACTGGCGCGGATTCACCTGCTTCACCGATAATTGGCAGTCCTTGACAACGCGAAAAGGTAACAACATTTAGCAAACCCAAAAAATAGGCGCATCTCAACATATTAATACCTAACAAATTTAGATATTGCACCTTGAGAAGATCGAGAGTATCGGTAGCCATTCGGCCTTTACTGGGTAGCCCAAGGCGCACTTCATTTCTTTCAAGATGCTTATTTTCGACATTCCGATCAATGACAGTAGTCGGCGAGGCCAAGGAGCAACAGGAAACCGTGAACATGAAGGAACGAGGAGATGACTGTGACAAAAACGAGATCGCCGAGAACTCGGGCACCGGTCTCCAGGATACCGACATTGAGGGAATTCCAATTTCACAGGCCGCCGCGGATTTGTCACTGCAGTGGACAAGTCTTCATGAATGCAATTTCCAACAGATGAGCATATTCCCTAAGCTCCACCCTCTTCCTCTGCCTGGATAAAAGGCATCTTTACCGAATCCACGAATTTACTTTGGATAAAATAAATAAATTTGTTAATATTCAAATTCAAAATGGGCCGAGTTGACGCCATAACATAGCCCATGGACCAGATCGGGCCTAACCTAATAGGGTTTTGTGCCACCTTATAAATCTCACTATCTCTAATCTAATCTCCGTTATCCGCCTTCGCCAGCTCTCTGGCTTACAGCTCTGGATTATTGGTTTCTTGGTTTCTTGGTTTCTTGGTTTCTTGGTTTCTCTGTTGCAGAGGATCTAATGCCTGCTCTTCGGTAGCCTATGGATCCCATAACAGCTCTGCTGTTTTTACTGAGGAAGTCTAGGGCTCATGGTGACCTACCTACATTTAGGGCTCCATGAGCATCTTGTAAGGGCATTGAAAAAACGCTTCTCTGTTAAGTTTCTCGTGGGAATATTTTGTCCAGGTAGATTATGTAAATTTGATTTAATAACAGACTCAAATGGTATAACGCTTGGTGTATGGCCCAGGGTAAGTTGAAATTAGATCTAAAACTTGTGTCATTGTATGTGATGATTATATGTTTTAGTCATATGGGGATGGAGTTTGGCTCCTTGGAACATAAAATTCCTTGGAGATGAATGCAGCACCCAATATTGATCTTTACCTTTTTTTTGAATTTGGATAGCTCTCTTCAATATCTGTCCAAACATTAGAGAGGGAAACATATATTACAAGTAAGTCTTTTTTTAAATCACCTTCAATTCAACTGAACTATCGTTTTATGTAAAACATTATGGTTTTATATAGTTTGACAGTATTTGATTCAAATGGAAAGCCAATTGATGATAATGGATTTAATTCTCACGACGGTCGTCTGAGACTTTTGTGTTGATGTTGATTCAACAATCCATTTTTCTGATGGTTTTTACCTTTGCAATGAATACTATTGTCCTTTGATTATGCTTGTAATCATTTATTCAACTTTTTCTGACTACTATGAATTAAGAGGGCCTTGTCATTGTTCTGTATCATGTGAAATCTTACTTGCAGTACTCATTTCTTAAGAGGGCTCATATTTCTTTTGTTAAGTATGTTCTTTTATGTTTTCAATGAAAATTGAATCATTTGCAGGTTAAATTTATTAACTAAAAATGAAAAATTAGAAAACAAAACATAGTAAGCTTAAATTCAAAAAGAACTAATTGAAAACTCTTAAACCAACAAATCAATTGAGTAGGGTAGTTAGTTACCTGACACAAACGTATCAGCAGAGAGATTAGCAGAATACTATTACAATGCGGTTGCTGAAGAAATACTAGATAGAATAAAGGGTATGGCTTCGTTCATGATCCGAGGAGCGTATTCCATCTGGCGTATCCCACAACAATAATGAAGCAAACAAATGAAATTGCTGTCATCAGCCCCACAACCTCAACAAATACCCCATTCACATTGTAAAGACTGCACGGGATGTTCATCCCAAATATCCCAGCAAAAAGAGTATCTATAGCTACAGCGAACGAAGTTATTGTCAGTACAAGCTGAAGTTGAATCAGCTCGTTTCTCTTGTTGTCAAGCTGTATGTTCACGTAATCTTCTGTATCATCGATATACTCACGCACCTGCACCACCAAAAACATACAAAAAATCACTTCCTAAACCAAACTACCCAAACTATATGCATATGCAGCTTGTAACCAAACTATATGCCAAAACCACAAGTCAAACACCGTGAAAATGGAACTCACAGAGAGTATTTTGTTGCGTGTGCCATCCAATTGCATGAAATATGCTTCAAGAAGCATTTCTAAGTCTTCAACATCATGATTGCGTAGATTGTGGCTCACAACACTACCACTCCTAATGGAAGCAGTGCGGCCTACAAAAGGAATTATGTTATTTGATGAGGGATCAGCAGCCATGACCTCAGATTGCTGGTTTTGTATCCACTTCCGTGTTACATATAGTTCACCCATATCTTCGCTGTCATCTAGAAGATGTTCAATTTCATCTCTCACCTATCACAAGTGAAACGATCACCCCTTTTACACGAATTCTAATACATCTACAAATACAGCTCTATGCTAAAAACAGAAAAACTGAAAATCTGCTTAACAAGACTGCATGGAATGTAAGATGTTATCCAGCCGAGACAAAGACGAAATGAACAAAAATATAACGATTTACCTTTTGAACACGTGCAAGCAAACGAGTAAGATTGATTTTCAAACTTCGTACATGCTCAAGATTCTTGGTGCTAACATTTCTAGCCAATTCGTCCAGAGCAGGATAAGCATCTCTCTCAAGTTCGGCAACACTGGAGTCCAGGAATGAACAGACAACCTCTAATGCAATTTCCAGAACCTGCAACTCGAATGGAAGTTCATCTCCCAAACCTTCAGCAGCTTCAGGCTCTGGATACCATTGTCCAACAGTTGGAGATGGAAACTGATTATCTTGAGGGGCCTGCCTAGTCGGGCTCTTCAATGGCAATTGTCGCCTCAGTTGATCAATAAAGGGAAGGACCTCTTGCTGCAGTGGATCAAGTAGCAATATTTCTTCAGCAGTTACTATTGCTCTTATGAACTCCAAGTTTACTATAATGGCTTTTTCCCTTGCTGAAAAAGGGGAAGACAAAAAAAATAAGCGATTTTTAAGAATCTATGAATCCTCAAAACGGAACATAATTTTAATGCTTATTTGTTTGAGACCCTTAGACCAAAATAAACACATAAGAATTCCAGGATCGCATTGCTATAGTTTTTAGAAGTGAATTAATGGAAAAAACCAGTTTTTCATGCCAAAACATCATCGCAAAAATGATGATCCGTAATACACGTTAATGACCTCCATTTTCAACCATGAACAACAAGCAGTAAACAAAGAAATGATAAAATTAAGCCTTGAGATACACAAATGGTGAAAAAAAATCACGTAAAATATATAACCAGAAAGAAACAGAGCGGGTTGGCAGGATTAAGAGCCATCATCCCAATATGAAACGAGCATAAAATCGATAAATTGACAAGAGATTTTAACCAAGGATGCTGGAGGACTGAGAGAATATGGGTCCAAGAATCCTCAAATCCCTAGAAGGTAAAGAAGCTCGCTTAATGATGACGCTCTTATCACATTCGATCAGTTCCGATTGGCCTGTCCGATCCATCTTCATCCAGAGGCGAGAACCAGAAGCCTTCTTCTTGACGGTTGCCTTGCTCGTGGAAAGCGCATCTATAGCCAAAGAATGGAGCGGAAGGTTCGTGGCGGTGGACTTGGAGGCTTTCTTCCGGCGGAAAGTCAATTTCCCCATTTCCTCCGAAATATTCCCGTACCCACCCACCTAGCAACGCGAAAGCAGGGAGGTTTACGGGGAGATCGATCGATATCAATTTCCACCTCGCGGTTTTTGAATTTTCATCCATAAAATAGTGGCAACTGCTCTGGACAGTTTGATCCTGGCCTGGGGATATTGTGTTCTGGTATGGCTTTGGTTTCATAATTTACATTAAATCCGGTTTGTTTATTTAAGGTTATTCAATAGTCATATGTATATGGGCCCAGGCCCAAAATAACAATTTTATCTGTCGTGTTTTTCTTTATTTGTGAATTAGGGTCCAAAAGTAAAGCCCCATAAGATGGATAAAAGTGGATTGTGATGATCTCATCTAATGGTGGGTATGGGTCCATTCGTAAAAAATAAGTGTAGGGAATATAAAAATCAATTATCAAATAGTTTGAGTTAACGGGTTGATACTTGATATGTGTATTTTTATTATTATTTTAATTTAAAATTCAATTTTTAAGTTTATTTTTTATTATATTAATTCGTTGACGAGTTGTATCGAATTTCTAATACGTTGATGATTTAAGAAAGTTTTCTAATTTGTTGGATCAACCCGTACATGTTGACAAATTCGAACATATGAATTGCGGGATGAGATAGTAGTATGTTTGGGCTGTAAATCGACGAAGGATCCAAATGTCTCTTCTCCACTCCTTGGTGAGGCTCTTGCAGCTTTGAAGATGGAAAAGAAGGATGAATACAAATACTACAATTTGAAAGCGATTCGATGGAACTCATCCAGAGATTAAGGTCATTTGAAATGACAAACGAAGTAGCTCATTTGCAAAGAACACCTGGCAGGTTGGGACGACCAAGAAACTAATCTAATGTTTTATATGTTTGTGCTTGTGATGGTAAATGAACGAAATTCTGTTAGCTCAAAAAAAAAGAATTTGTGAATTTTGATATTCAGTACAAATACAATTGATGAGAAATATGGACTGGACCACAATTAACACGGAGATTCTTTAATACAATCTCCATTCCTCAGGCTGAAACTTAATACTATTTTTGTGATGGATTACTGAGTAACAGAGAAGACGAGCACTCCATTATCCCACCGAACTCTTATTTCTTTCCCTACATTCAGTCTCTTTTCTCTGACAATCTTACCCCATTTACCTATAAGATTATAATAACTTCCACGCCATTTCAACTTCATCACATACAACTCACCTGTATCATCATCTCTTGCGTTTATCCCAACTTGCCGCTCGTTCCTCAGTTGCTCCCGAGCTTGACTTGACCAGTAGAACAGAATATGATCTTCCACGGGTTTTCCTGGAAGTGTTAGAAATGGATGATTTATATCCACATCGGACATTGTGAGCACTTTCTTCACAGGCCAGTTATCATGCCAAGATGCTGTTGTTGCCGTTGAGGCACAACCTTCTTCTTGGACTGAAAAGTATAAACAGTTATTTGTCCATCGAATCCTTATTTCCTGACCAGCACCAAGTCCCCTTTTCCTAATTATATTACCCCATTTCCCCGTAAGGTTGTAGAAGTTGCCTCTCCATCTCAACTTCATTTGATGCACATCGCCTGTTTCATAATCACGGCAACTTATCTTTACCTGCTCTTCCTTCCTCAGTTTGTCTCTTTCTTCAGGCAGCCAATGTACCAGAATGTGATCTTCAACTGATTTCCGAGGAAGAGGAAGAAAAGGATGATTAGGATCAACATCGGATGATGTTAACATCTTTTTAATAGGCCAGTGGCAGTGGTCCTGTCCCATTGGCATTCGAACCGGTGGTTGTTGTACTGGTACCACATCAATTGTCTGCTGCAGGGGAACTGAGAAATGTAAGCAGGCATTATACCAACAAATTTTAATTTCCTGGCCTACATCAAGACCTTTACTTCGAACAACTTTCCCCCATCTTCCAATCAGATTATAATAGCTACCACACCACTTTAATTTCATCACATACATGTCACCTGTATCATCATCCTGCGCATTGATGTCAACTTGCCCTTGCGCCCGCAAAAAATCCCCTTGTTCTGGAGTCATATACACCAAAATATGAGTTTCAACTTGTTGCCGAGACAAGGTCAAGAAAGGATGGGTTATGTCAACATCTGACAGTGTCAATGCCTTTCTAATAGGCCATTGATCCAGAATTTGAGCTACCGATAGAGCATCATAGTATGTTGTTCTCCTCATTTTCTTGAAATCAAAAAGAAGAATGGACAAGGCAAATCATAATCGAGTGACCTCTATATACTACACTCCGCACTGACCGATCACCCAGATGAGTTGAAATATGGGAATCTTCAATCATTCCAAATCAAATATGCATGGGAAATTAAAAATCCACAAATTCCCGGTGGATGAAGAAAACATCGACAACGAAAGCCCCATTTAGCAGGATTTCGTCGAAAAGAAAAACCTTGAAAACCCTAGATCCTAGCAAAGAGGGAAGTGAAATTTATATATTGGCTAGGAATGCGGATATGATCGTCGTGGTTAAGCCGTAAGGGGAGAATAAGGAACGAATTGGAATTGGAATTAAGAGATTGTGGAAATGACCTTTTGGCCCCTCCCTTGACACTTATTAGAAGATTAGTAGTAATACTAATTTTGATGGTGATAATTATTGAAACATGGAAATTATCATACCAATTACCAACTCAATTCATAATAAAATTGCCACTTTTCATTTCACCAGTGGAGTCATCATCTTCCATGTGCGTGGACGAGGAGACAAGAGAAGGTGATTGTTAGCTTCTTTGTGTTGTAATGTTGTTTGGGGATATAATTAATATGGTTGACCCTGTGGGTGTGATTTGATGGGCCCTTCATTGTTAAACTCCTCCTGCCGTCTTCAAGTTCAACTGTTTTTAGTTCTTGTTTCTTCAATTTTTTTCTCGGTTTTGCGCTTCACCATTGTTGTTTGGATTTCACTTGCCAATTTTTTTCTCGGTTTTTCTTCAATTACTTCAATATTCATGGTATATGTGCATTTATTTTAGAGTTTCTGTATGAACTTTGATATATCTTCTATGTTGTACATATGCTTGAAAATTGATAATTTCACGTATTGGGTGCATGTCAGGTGCTTGGGTGCACGAATATATTTTTTAAAAAAATTGTGCAAATGTCTTTAGGCTCATTATATCGGCGGACAACACCGTATGGAAATATGATGATGTCCGCCGATTTTTCCTCCACGTCGGCGCCCATGGTTACATGGGCGTCAATGTCACCGCGAAAAAATACGTTCGGCGGAGAGGGGCTTGGGCGCCCCTTCTCCACGGAAATGACGGTTTTTGGGGGTTCCTTTGGCGCTAAATTCCTCAAAGGACGATGTTTCTCGTCTCGCCGTCCGTTCTTCACAATGAAGACTTGATCTTAGTCCATCAATGAAGACTCTTTTGAAGCAAAATGTTTAAGGCAAGTCTCTGTTTTTTGTAGCTTGATGTCATTCAGGGTTTTTTTGTTTCTCGTACAAATCACCATTTCGCTGTGAAAACCTTTTGCGCGACTTGCTTCATGAGTTTTGATTTATTCTTTAAAAGTCACTGCCTTGCGATTTCTTTACATTGATTTGGGTATTTTGCGCTCTGCTTTATGGTTGTTAAACTCTATTTTTTTATGGGGTTGTCATTTTTAATTGTGGTGTATAATTGATTGCGTAGATTTCCCTCATCTGCTATGTTTGTTCTTTTTTAGGTGGAGGATGTTACTGTTTTCTTTGGGATTTAGAACTAATTGATTTTGGTCTGATTCTTCTCTGTAAATGGAGAATGGAGAGTTTCATCTCCCAAGTTATGAAATGTTCTTTTGATATAGATAGAACACAAGGTTGCATAGTCAACTTATGCAGTGATCCCAAATGGCTAGCAATGAAACTGCAGAGCCAGTGATCCCAACTTATTCAATTTCTTTTCTTGTATTGAATACGACTTTTTTTATTATTCTTTTCTTTTGTAATCGCAGAAAAGATTTCTAGCTTGCTTTGGTTTTTGCATACGAATCATCAGGAAGCTCAGGCCACTGCTGCTCTTGAATATGCATCCTCGATGAAAGCCACTATAGAACCAATGGTTAAGCTTTCAGATACACTTATTCTTCAATCTCCCCTAAATTTGATGGAACAGAACTTGAGAGGGGGAAAGATGCTTGTTCGAATTAAACGTAGAAACGGGCGTGTTAAATCTATGGTACATTTTCAATTAAAGTGCAAAATTTCGTTATTTGTGTAATTGAAGCTTTATATCTGATTGGCTGTTTCTGTTTACGCTATAAAATTTGTTCATCTCAGTTTGAGGAGTTTCTGTAACGAACTCCGGGATCACATTCGCATCGGTTTCTTCTAATAATGATTTTATTGCACAAAGCCTTGTACCTGCTGTAAGAATTACATGTCTCTTGTCTGAATTCCACTTTTTTGTGCCAATATTTATATGTTTAATGAACAGGTCCAATTCAACTTGCAATTGTCTGAGAAAGAACGAAGTGACAGAGAGAAAGTTGTTCTTCCATTTGAACACCAAGGTAAAGATCGATAATTTTCGATTACGAATGACTGAAAATATATGAACGTGATCGATTAACGGAGCTATGAAATTTTTGCATTAGGAAACGGTGCAAATATGGATGTATATGATGGTAGAAGATCATTGAAAGAAGGGAAATTTGATGAGAATGTAGTTCCTAGCTAACAAATAGTGAAATGGGAGTTTTGCTTATCTTTTTATTTGTTTTTGTGATTCGTAATCGGCTCATAATATATATTGGTGTTTACTGGATTATGTTAGTGNAAATCATAATCGAGTGACCTCTATATACTACACTCCGCACTGACCGATCACCCAGATGAGTTGAAATATGGGAATCTTCAATCATTCCAAATCAAATATGCATGGGAAATTAAAAATCCACAAATTCCCGGTGGATGAAGAAAGCATCGACAACGAAAGCCCCATTTAGCAGGATTTCGTCGAAAAGAAAAACCTTGAAAACCCTAGATCCTAGCAAAGAGGGAAGTGAAATTTATATATTGGCTAGGAATGCGGATATGATCGTCGTGGTTAAGCCTTAAGGGGAGAATAAGGAACGAATTGGAATTGGGAGCGAGAAATAAGAGATTGTGGAAATGACCTTTTGCCCCTCCCTTCACACTTATTAGAAGAATAATAGTAATTTTGATGGTGATAATTATTGAAACATGGAAATTATCATACCAATTACCAACTCAATTCATAATAAAATTGCCACTTTTCATTTCACCAGTGGAGTCATCATCTTCCATGTGCGTGGACGAGGAGACAAGAGAAGGTGATTGTTAGCTTCTTTGTGTTGTAATGTTGTTTGGGGATATAATTAATATGGTTGACCCTGTGGGTGTGATTTGATGGGCCCTTCCTTGTTAAACTCCTCCTGCCGTCTTTAAGTTCAACTGTTTTTAGTTCTTGTTTCTTCACCATTGTTGTTTGGTTTTCACTTGCCAATTTTTTTCTTCAATTACTTCAATATTCATGGTATATGTGCATTTATTTTAGAGTTTATGTATGAACTTTGATATATCTTCTATGTTGTACAGATGCTTGAAATTTGATAATTTCATGTATCGGGTGCGTGTTAGGTGTTTGAGTGCACGAATATATTTTTTAAAAATATTGTGCAAATATCTTAAGGATTGGAAAATGATTGTACATGTAACTAGAATGTGTTGAGAACAAAAAACAAACAAAGGTGAATTATAAATTTCATAATTCATTCGTAAATTATTTTAAAACGTATTATTTTTTACACGTTTGTGTATTTTGAAAATTTTAAATATTTATATTAATTATTTTATTATCTTGAATTTTACATATCCTTAATCACATATTTCTAAAATCTTCTTACCTGCACATCACACCCTTTGGTATGATGAAACCTGGATGGTATGATGCTTGTCTGTAATTACTACAATATCTGCTCACTTGTGCGGTACAAAACGGAAATGATTAACAATAAAACGTGCTATTAATTCCACGCTTTCCTTTTGTCTCTCCCCCCTTAGATCGCATCGTATTACATCAGTCCAATTTCGATTTCAAACCGTACGTTTCCTTCCTTATGAACACCTCCGTCTCGTCTCTCTCTGTATCTTAGGCGTAGCTCTGTTGTTTCATGCCCTACAGTTTCGATATCATTTTCTTCGCTTCTGGGTGTGTCAAATCAAAATCATAGTATACGGCTTCCATTCATCAATGTAAACTGTTTAATTCCCCTTAAATTTATGGTTTTCTGCACCCCCATTTTGTCAATTTTAATTTCGATTTCAATTCGAACGCGCTTCGCAGTTGACGATGATTCATCATCCTTGTTTTTTCAAAATTACCCATTTTTTTGTCATCAATATGTCAATCTTCCTGTGATGTTTTGTTTCTATTGATTTTTTGTGCTTTTCTACAATAAACTAATCAAGATTACCCAACTCTGGTTCATGCTGATGTTGTTTTTATTTTTGTTTTTTTTTTAGATTTTTGGGGAGTTTTGAAGAAAATGCCTACTTCAAACAGCCATCATAGTTCTACAATATCATTCCCTTCATTTCGTCGCTCCATATTGTCAGTTAGAAGTGATCAGGTTCATTCAGAATCTAGTCGACAATCCGAAATTTCAAATGTGGATTCTTTCCATGGAAAGGTACTTTCCCGGTTCAATCTTCTTTCAGAGATGAACCCTGATGAGTTTCTCTCACTTTCCTGGATGCTTAAGCTATTAGATACATTTAATGGCTGCCTTGAGGATTTCCATGTTATATTGTGTGGCAACACAAGATTTGTGTCAAAGTCGCCTGCAGATAAACTTGCTACTGAGTATTTTGATAGATCAATCAAGGCAATGGACATTTTGAATGCATCAAGAGATGGTGTTGAGACCATCAGAATGTGGCACAAGCATCTCGATATTGTAGTGTGTGCTCTTGATGCTAAACAGATAACCATCGGGGAAGGTCAGTTTCGTCGTGCTAGGAAGAGCCTGATGGATTTAGCACTTGTCATGGTACATGACAAAGATTCAGCTGGTTCTATATTTTGGAGTCGAAACCAATCATTTGGACGTAAAGCTAAAGATCAGCAAAAGCATGGTCATGGCTCTGGTTCTAGCTCATCTGGTGGCCACTCAAGATCACTTTCTTGGAGTGTTTCCCATTCATGGTCAGCATCTAAGCAACTACACTCCATTGCAAGCAACTTGTTTCCACCACGTGCAAATGAAATTGCAGCAACGGATGGTTTTGCAGTACTAATCTTCTCAATGAGCTTCATTCTCATGTTTGTTTTGTGGGTTCTGGTTGCCGCTATTCCTTGCCAGGACAGGGGTTCACTGGTTCATATCTCAATTCCTCGTCAGTTCTCATGGAGCACACCACTTTTGGTGCTTCATAGTCGAATAGTGGTGGAATCAAAGAAGAGGGATAGACAAAACACATGTGGACTGTTAAAGGAGATTGATGGAATGGAGAAATGTGTACATCAAATGATCGACTTAGTCGACGCTGTGCAGTTTCCATTGTCGGAAGAAGTGAAGGAAGAATTGAGGGCGAGGGTGGTTCAACTTTCATCCATCTGCCAAGTCTGCAAGAATGGAGTAGATCCACTAGAAAGAAAACTGAGAGAGAGTTTCAAGAAAGTGGTGATTTGCAGAAATGAGGGCCTTGAGGTGTTAGGAAAGGCCACAGAGCCGTAGAGAATAAAACGACATATTTTGTGTATGTTATTCATTTGTGATGGATTATGATGCTCGTCACCGTTGATCAGCCAGCTCACAATCTACAATAAATGACTAGTACACAAGAATCCAAGTATCAGCGCTGTGGGATGCAATGCAGCTAAGCGAACCCTGAAGAAAATAACGTGTCATTTTCCTTACTCAGATATGCACTTACTACTTTGCTTTCACAAATATGAATGAATCCAATAATTAAATAACGCTCAGCCTCAGACGCATTAGAGCAGATACACAATCCCAAATTACCAGAACCAGCAGCAGCTGAAGTTGTTACATATTTTTGTACAGGATGGATATCTCACACATTGCATAGACAACACAAACCTGACCTGATACATGATCGCTTATGTTATGTACAACCGCGATACATTAAGTACTGGGGCTACTCTAATAGTCTAATCACAATACTTGTTCTTTAATCATATTCTTGTACCAAGGGCCATGAACCATGACCGATACCTTGGCAGCTACCACCAACACTGATCCAGCAGTCACCACATCGTCTACCAGAAGAGATGCCCCAACATTCTGCAGCACTTTTTCCGCTAATTCTTTCCCATGCTTTCTTTTTCCTCCAAGCACTACTCCTCTAAAAGCCAGGTACACAGCACGGAACACACGAATGAATACAGCGTCATCTTCTTGCAGACTTTTGCTCAGCATTCTTCCCATTATCTCCTTCATTGGTTCAAGATTCAAACAGTTTTGCGAGTTTTCTTTGCCCTCAGCAGCAGATATGAGTGCTTCAACGATCTCTGGGATCCCAGCATCCTGATTTGAGTCAAGACACTCTGAGAGTTTTTTGCTGCTGGATATCAACACACTGTCCATTTGGGATTGGCTGTCCACGATCCGCTGACTTAACAGTGTCTGTCTCATGATCAACAGGCTGGGGATTGAAATCCTATAATCAGTAAAGCACAAGCATCAAATCGATGGATACACAAGCTTCATACTTACCTTGTTGCAATAACAACAGTTCGCTGAACTTTGGACTGCAGACTCCTGAACCTGTGGAGATTGAGAATCATAGTTTCTGGCAGATCAGCTTCTGTCAAACCAGTAATCTTGGTAACCAGCTTCAACAAGCCGAGCCTAACTAAAAGATCTATCTCTTCTCCGTTGCATTCTAGACAGGGATCAATGGTCTCTAAAGATGATGCAAGACGTGTAAAACTTTGTTAGTGTCTGTGATTGAGACTACTGCAAGAAGTATGAAATACAAAAAAATCACCAACCGATATAAGTTGTAGGATTTGAGATTGATGAACAATCAGCCTTTCTGACTAATGAGCTTCCTCCCGTGCGTAGGTTGATCAAAGGAAGAAAGCTAGAAGAGTTGCCTCCCTTATCAGATTCTGATAGTAAATGTTTATGCTCATTCCATTCCTCATCTTTGATTTTTTGAAGTGATGAAAGCCATTTAGCAGTGATTGGCAAAGAAGTTAAAGCATTAGAAGGATGCCCATAAACACTAGTAAAAGCTTTTTCCAGAAAATTTAGAGCCTCAGGACCCCGGAGGACAGGTTCCAGCATCCTGATCCTTGCTTTGCTTATTTCTTGTTTAAGGTCCTGCAATAAGAAACTCTTGCAAATTAAATGAACTGCAATCTATCTTGCCACTCAAATCAAAGCCATGAGTGTGAGGTACTGAAAGAGTTATAAGCACATAGAAGGCCAAGTATCAGGAACACAATACTAATGCAGAAAGTTGAGATTTTTTTACAGAACACATAAAAAAGATAACAAGATTTATACCTGCAACTCTACAAGAACATATCTCAAGCCCTTTATTAGGGTAATTACTTGTGCATTGCCAAATTTTTCTTGGGCGTAACATGCATCTGAGAGTTGTTCCATAAACTTCTGGTGCTTTTTCATCAATTCAGACTCACGAGCAGGAGCAGAAAGCTTTCGCAGAGTTATCAGAGAAAATTCAAGGATCTTTCCAAGATAAGCAATATCTAAGCTCCCTGAATTCAGCACCTGGTCCAAATGGGCATCTTTAAGTATCCACTTCAGAATTGCAAATAATGAGTTCGTAAAGCAGAAAGCAATGTTGTGTATTAGTAACCTGATTTAGAATATCCACGTCAATGGCTTCATTTATCTCATTTCTCCAGCTATGTGGAGCTATTGCACATATCCCATCCCTCACCTCCCTCATCAAACCCACAACACGGCTGTAATCAGGCTTGTCTTGCCTCATCAATTCAATGAGGCCATCCCAGAAGGCTCGTTCCATAGTCTCCTTAACCATTTCCTGTTGATAACATCAGAAAGGAACAATGTAGAATAAAAAAACCAAATAAAAAACTAACAGCTACAGTTCACAATCCACTACCATAATGCCGTTTTGATCATCGGAATCTGAGCTGCATCCATCTTCAAAGAAAAGACCATTCCCATGAACATACTCATTGACAACCCTTGCATTTTCCTGGTCCAAATTCCCACTAGGCCCATTGCTTGATGAATTAAATTCAACGCTGAATAAAGACCTGACCACTGAACTTTTCTTTTGAAAATCGTTGGTCATTTTGGTCGCATCATCTGAGAACGCCAGTGAAGATGAACCAGAGCTTGGGGATAACAAGTGTGGCATCAGAGGAGTCACGAGGCGACCACTTTGCTTGGAATTAAAAAACTTGTCTCGGGTGTTAGAGATTGCATTTTCCAGACGCTCAATTCCACAATTACCACTCAAGTGGAGCACTTTCTCCCTCAAAAGCTTTTGATCAGTGGATACCTGCAAGACACAGTAACCCAGGTAATCAGAAATGAGCAGCTGAGCAATCTTCTTAGAGATTCAAAATAAAAATGAAGTTTAGCAAAAAACAGAAAGTGACCATGAACAGGTTTAGTCTAAAAAATATTGCCCAACTAAGGACACATACCTGTTTCTGGATCGCTTTCATATCATGCGTCAGTGGACCACTTTCCCCTTCAGGAGTCATCTTGCAGGTTTGGATCATAGAGAGTTCAAGACGACAAGCAGCCTTAACCAAATCCTCCTCGAGTGACTTGGCATCCTTGGCTTTCCAGACCACAAAGCTATTCAAAAACGAGCACCAGGCAGAATCAAATGCAGCAAGTTGCATCCTGAAGGTCCGACGTGTAAGCAACTTATCATCGGATCCCTTACCAGAGACCTCCAAGGGCCCATTAAGCACTACCTTAACCAGCAAGTCGAATTCCTTCACAAAATTCTCAGCGGAATCAACCAAAGCCATCTCACGCTCTCCTTGGCCACTTATCACAGCATCAGGATGTCCTACGACCATGTATGCACAGAGGACAACCCTCACTTGGTACCTTGATAAACGATACTGATTGTTTGTCATTGATACAGCTATTTTCTCCTCCCTGTGGTAGCGGGCCTTACTAGGAGCTTCTTTTATCTTTGGAGAGGCTACACGCTTGAGAAGGTGATCTATGTCACCACAATCAGAAGAATTAGGAGAAATTCTACACAATCTGTATCGAACTTCTAGCCGATCAAGAAAAACCCTGGCTGTGCGAATGATAGCATTTGACTGAATCAGAAGAGCAAGCTGCTCAAATGGCATTGATTTCACTGATCTCTCGCTGATATATAAGTCATTATAGGCTTTAGCTAGGCTTGCGGTCGTATTCTTAAGATTTTTGAACTTTCTCCAACAACTGAAACATCAAGACCAATGCACATGAAAATTAGAGATTGCAGGAAAAGAACATAAATATTATACCTAGCCTAAAGTGAAACGATCAAAGCATATAAAACTAAAATACACAATTGGAAGCCATGCAGAACAATAGAAAGAAAGAGAACAAATGAAAGTTTAAAAATAAAATAATGAGTCAATCTGAACGAGAGTGGAGCACCTAGCTAACTTTGCAGCTAGCAGTTCAGAATTCCCATCGATGGTTTCCCAACAGCATAAAAATGCATTATACTGTCTTCCTCTCTGCTTTAAATACTCTGCTCTCTTTATGCCAGCCTACTCAAAAGCAAGAAGAGAAAACAATTTGAATATATGGCACACAAAGAACAGTAATAAACATCATATCTTGTATAGAAATTATAAGGAAGTACCTTTTGTAATTTATCATCTATCTTACTTTTCATCTCACTTCTCTCGATCTCTCTCTGGCGGGAAATAGAACTGGATACCTTTTGCACCTGCAAGAATCTTGCACGTGCACGCCTCCTCTCCTCCTCCAACAATCCTTGTCGCTTTTTCTCAGCATCTGCACGTTTTTGGTATATTGCAGTACGAATTCTTTCCTTGTACTTGCTTTCCCGAGCCAACCGCTTCAGTAATGATTGAGATATTCTCTCCTTTAGATTAGCCCTCCTTTGCCGATGCACCCGAAGCAAATGCATTCTATTGGCTTCTGCTTTTTGGAACCGCAACTGAACCTTTGTACCTAATTCAGCACGTTTCTTTTTGAAGCGCATTTCAGCCTGAACTTTAGCAGCTTGTCGCAACTCATCAAGCTTCGCAAGGCGCATTCGAGCAGTTTCAAGGATGCTTAATCTGTAAGCTTAAAGTAAAGTTTGTAAATGTTTGGAAAGAAGCAACTTCATCCAGAAAATGAAGCATAACATGAAAAGTAAGTTAATGCTCACAATATGATTTCTGCAGTTTTAAGAGCAACAAAGAAAGCAATTAATCATGAAAATGTAGATGCGAAGAAATGAATCATTCCATGGCCAATTAATTTAAATACAGAAATGGCAGTAAGATTAAAAGTTCCGAGTCTTTAATTCAGTAGTCTGAGGGGAAAAAATAAGAAAATTCAACCTCTTCTCTTCGGCAGCCAGGAGCCTGGCTTCCAGTCTTTGACCAAGATCATCATGATTAGATGGATCATACGTCGGGCTTCTGGGCTTTGACCTTGCCTTGCTAGAAAGACTCTCATAGAATTTCTGCAATAAAATTAATGACACAAATTAGACGTTAATGCTTTTCTGGGATTCAAAATATGAATTTGAAAGACAGGATTGAAGCAAAAGCCAGAACGCAAAGAAAAGCGACAACGAGAGAATTAAGCATCTGAATTCTTGTGAGAGTACCATAATCATCGCGATCTAGTATAGAAAAAGTTTCAGTTTCAAAATTCAATTAAAGGCATATTATCCAAGAGAGCTTCTTTTCTGTCTGTCTTCTCTTCGCTCTTAGTCGGGCGCGGTAATTCCGCATTTACCCAACATTTACCTAATTAAAACGAAAGACTACCCACCCCTTCATCGCAAGGGTATTGTTTTGAAAAACTAGAAAAGAGCATGAAATCGAAAACCCTGAGCAAGGATGGATACGCTAAATGAGGAAACGAAAATAAATTATATATCGAACACCTGGCGCCGTATCTCAGCCTCACGAAGTTTGGCTTCTATTTCTTCTACAGTAGTAGGAGGCGGCGTCTTGGCTTCAGAGAGTCTCCGACGAAGCCACGAGGGGATGGTCGGCGGCGAACATGACAAAACACCTTCGCTAGCCGGGAAATCCATGGCAACAGCATCGACCGATCTCCTCCGCTCAGGCGACTCCATCACCCAGTAACAAGCAAACAAAATAGACACCGATAATTCACAAACGTGAACTAGGCCTAAACAGTAATCGGAACTCTCGGTTGTTGATTCACCAAATACAACTCAGATTCTCCGCTCCGTTACACCCTCCCTTGAATATCTATGAACGAAATCGCTACAAGTGATCCATAGTCCACGCGCTCCGAAATCAGAGAGAGATTTAGGAAAAGAAGCGTGACAGAGAGAGAGAGAGAAGGAATGGTCTGGAGACTGGAAATAGAAATGAAATTAGAGAGCGATTGAAGACGGAACGGACGTTTTATAAAATCGTTGTCAATGGAATGATCCATAGTCGCGTTTCTGCCGATGAAGGGAAAAGGCCGCACGCCATCTCTCCTATCGGTGCTTTGCTTGACGTGGCACGTTTCCTCTCATTTTAATAGACTAAATGTAATAGGGTCCCCGTGGCGTATTTAGGTGAACTCTGAAGTCTGAACAGTGGGTAGACGAAGAACAAATACACTATAAAAATAATGATTAAATAAGTTATAATTTTCATTTTTGCATCTTCATGATTGTATGTCCATAATTTAAACTATTTATTTAAAAACATTACAAATTAGATATTAATTATTGTTCATTTTTGTCCTTATAGTTAATTCCATGATAAAATACATTCATATTTAGCAATGTAAACATATTATTAACTCAAGTATAACTCCTAGCTTATAACTAAACCCTAAATCCACAATTTTATATGGGTGATATAATGCTCGTACAATACTTTTTTGAACTGATATATTTGCATTATATAGTTCAATATAAGATCATTGGATTGGCACATAGGTTTTGTACATATTTTGATTCCAAAAATAATCTAAATAATAATAAGATATTCATTCTTTGAAATTTTTAAATATAAAATTAAATATATATTTTAAAAAAATGTAGTCCTTACAATTTTAATATTTTCAATTTATATCTTTTATATGAAAACATTACAAATTATAAATTAAATATTAATATTGTTAATTTTAGTCATGCTTTAGTAATCAAATAAATTAGAAAATTTAAAAATCTTGAAATCTAAAATTTCTAATATGATTGAGATATCGAACACCGGCATAATATGTAAAATTTTAGAGGTTATTTCGTTTATAATGACCAAAATTAATTATAATATACAATTTGGATACTTATTGTGATTTTAAAACTTGAAATACTAAAATTGAAATTTATCAATTAGATAACTAATGAAATTCTTCTATAACAACCACGTTTTATTGTGAATATGCAGTGAATGCCGAAATAATAAGGAACCACACATAAATTTGAATCATTTATCAAAAAAATTCATTAAATTTATTAGAATTACCTCGTGCCTACATACAAAAACGAAAACTCAAATTTGGGTAATATTGTAAACCCAATACGATAAACTTATTTTAATAAATTTAGACTAGTTTGATTTTGGTGTGACAAAGTTGATTTAAATATCAAATGTACTTTATTTATTCATTATAATTGAAAAAATAATATTATAATCACCACGAAAAATGAGGTTAATAAGATAAGTCATACATAATCTGTGTTTTAAAATTGGATCGGTTTTGTCCGGTCCAGCCGGTTTGAACCGGACCCGGGCAAAATGCTAGTCCGGTTTTGCTTTTAATCAACATTTGAAACTGGAAGAAATGATCGAAGTTTCAGCTATGGTGAATATGTACGGACAATGAGAATTTCATGACAATTGATGAAGGAAAATCTAAATCCCGTTTTGGGAACCATTTTTCTTGGTCTTACTAGAACATGAGGTTTGGCTAAGAAGAAATTGAAGAGATGGAAGGGAACCCATGGACCCATTTCTTGAAGCTTCTAATGGGATAATGATTTACAGTTTCCCAGCCCACAGAATCACCATTTAGCAACTAGCTTAAGGAAGTAAGAAGGTAGAGAGAGCCCTTATCCAATTCCTCATATCACTCGGAATTTTTGGGCTCGAATAAGGGAGAAAGAAGGTGAACCACTATCGTGTTCATTACTCGGATTTTCCCAATGGCTAGTTCAACTGGAGGAATGGTTGGAGAGCTTTACCGTGTGGTTTAGGGTTGGATTTGTTGAAATATGAAGTTCAATNCACTCGGTCTCCTATGTTATTCGCTTTGGCGGATAACATACATGGGATGTATACTGCTAAATACCTGGATAACATGCGAGAGCAGGTTATAAAGCAGTTCGGGCTTTCCCCTTGGGACGAGCGATGGAAGGTTATCGAGCCACTTGAGAGAGATGCCAACTTTCAGGTTATTCTAACTTTAGAATAGCATGTTCTAGAAGAAGATCATTTCTTCTATCTCTTTGAGGAGATGGAGAAAGCGATCAACCAAAAGGTGGCCGATCAGGAAGAAGAACTGAAGCAGCTCGCGGCCCGGACCGAACCTCAGGAGTAGGGAATTGAAGACAAGGAAGATGGGCAGGATAATTAAATTTCAGTTGTATTTTGTACATGCTTTGCTTCTTGTTTTCAATATACAACTTTTTCCTCTCAATTCTTGTCTTTTTAATTGTCAGAACAAAACATTATAACTGACTTTTAAGTTAATTAATATGTTTCATATTAACAAGAGTGTTTTAACCACCAAGTATAAGATCGGAGATGCTCAACCCATCGGTCCCAGATACTATGTTTGGCTTACTCAGATCAATTCTGATTGGATCGGTCGTTTTACATTGTATGTGGATCACTCTTATTCCGTCCTTGGAATCACAACTTGATTAGAAAGACGCGGTCTAGGTTCAATATGAGTCTTTATAAGCTTTGGCCGAACCTTAGTTCTACTGAAGTCCCGTAGGTTATATTGGCTAAGCTTTTGCTCATAACATGTCCCATAATAGGACCGAACTTGTGTTTCGATATGTTGACTCCCCCATTCCTCTTTTCGTGGCAGATTTCATAAGTACAAAGGTCATTTCTCAAGACAAAATGCCGTTGAAGGGAGTGTTTTAGTTCGTAATGAGTTCTGGGAGAATCGTGACTCATCCATGGGACTAGGAAAGTGCAGAAGCATCTGACTAGTCAGAGCGATCACTACAACTTGGGAGCCTTGCGGATAAGAAGCTTCGGTCACCAGTCCAGATTAGTTCTAAGTCACCCAACTTCAAGATCGGTCCATCACTCAATTAGAAATAGTTTGTTTTGTACTTACTTGTTTTCAACTTACGTTTAAAGGAATGTACGTTTATTAAGTCAAACAAGTTAATCAGAAGTTCACAAGAAATATCGCCTTAAATTCATGACATTCCAAATTCGAGGGACCTCTGTACCATCCAATATTTCAAGTTTATACGCACATGATTCCAATTTCATTGATATTCGATACGGTCCCTCCCAATTTCTGTCCAGCTTTCCAACGTTCCTCTGCACTTTAATGCTTCTGAGAACGAGATCGCCTTTAAAGAATTTCCTTGGGAGGACTCGCTTGTTATGGGCCCGTTCCATAGTTCGCTGATAAGCACGCATCCGCGCGTAAATCGCATATCTATTTTCTTCGATCATCTCGAGGTCCAATAATCTCCTTTCACCATTCATATGCTCATCATACTGAGATATCCGAGGTGATCGGATGGCAACCTCCACCGGGCTAACAGCTTCGGTCCCATACACCAATGAGAAATGTGATTCCTGGGTTGTTGAGTGAGATGTAGTTCAGTATGCCTATAAGACCTCATAGATGTGTTCAGACCATTTCCCTCCAAAATCTTCTAACTTGGTCTTCAATCATTTCAGGATAACCTTGTTAGATACCTCCGTAAGTCCATTAGTTTGGGGGTGGGCTACTGACGAGAAATGTTGGATGATGCCTAACTTGGTGCATAGATCCCGTATGCTCTTTCCACGGAACTGAGTCCCATTATCTGATATGAGCGCTCGGGGAACCCCGAAGCG